>JAPQLA010214345.1:5345-15406 GCA_029822935.1 Naso vlamingii
TAAAGGGCTTTTATGCTTTTCCGTCTTTTCTGACCTATAAATGTTGTTACAATGTCAGATACTCGTGTTAATTGATGCCAAAGAGTCACATAATGAGGTTCATGCATTTGGAGGTGAGCCCTGCAGGCTGTTTCAGCTGACTCTGCATGCTGTGTCTTAGAATTTTTTGTTTTGTTTTCAAGTGATGTTAATGTGTGCTGGACTTCCCTATATGAGCATGCCATATAGTGATGCCTCCCCCCGCTTTGCTCAGACACCGCTGGTCTCTGCTTCAGGGATTACTGTCAGCACTTTGTTTGGGATGGCTCAAATAAAGTGTTTTTTTTATTCTTTCAGGTGAATGAAGGACAGTTAACTTCGTTAAACTTTCCTAAAGAGGCAAGCACCAGACAGAAGTTGAGAGCATTCCTGTTTCTTGTGGATTTGTTTTGTCTGGATTTATTTACTTCCTCAGTGAGCACATGAGCTGGATTAACTGCTAAACTGCTGCTACTTTGTCGTGTTAAAGAGTGAGAAGCATGAGCTGTTGGCAGCATTTTATCCGTGTCCTAGCTGTGTTTATTTTGTGTCAGTAACCTGGTTGTGAGTACAGCCGAGTGTGGAGGGGGAGGAGTAACCGACACAGACCATTTGGAGAGAATGCAGAAAACAGAAGGAAGAGAGACGGCATGAGTCACAGTTTTCTGAAGCTCTACAGACTTAACTGCTCAGTCAGTTGTGTTTAGCTCTATAGGAGTCCTAAATCAAAAAAAATGAATACACTATGTCTTCTTTAAAAAAAAAGGAAAAAAAGCTTTAATCTCAGTAGGTGTAAACGTTAATAGGTTAACTGAATAAGGTTTTATTTAGTTAAAGTTGATTGAATGTATTATGATCAGCGTGGTGGCTAAGTCGTTGGCACTGTTGCCTCACAGCAAGAAGGTCCTGGGTTCAATACCCCACTGACTTTGCATGTTCTCCCCATGTCTGCGTGGGTTCTCTCCGGGTACTCCCATTTCAGGTTAATTGGTGACTCTAAATTGCCTGAAGGTGTAAATGTGAGTGTGAATGGTTGTTTGTCTCTATATGTCAGCCCTGTGATGAACTAGCGACTTGTCCAGGGTGAACCCCGCCCTCGCCTGTTGTCAGTGGGGAATGGCTCCAGCCCCCCCACCCCAACTCTGCAAAGGATAATGAATGATCAGCTGTTTTGCAACTAAAACTCTCCGTTATCATCTCCGGGTTAGTCGACTCAAGTTCAGGGTGAGTCTCAGAGTTTGTTAAAATTGCTTTCTGGAATACACTCAACTTTCCCAGGCTTTAGCTGGCCCCACCCAAACTTTAATTTTTAAGAACCGTTTCTGATCTGTAAAATTCATATTAAGCATTTACAAAAGATCAAATTCTGTTTAATCAATATTTTACACAGCATCCTGACTTTATAGGAATCAAGGTTGTTGTAAATTTTCTTAAAGTTTCTTGAGAAACTTTTTGTAGACACACTTCTACATTTTCAGTTTCATCAAATCAAACATGACATATCAAAAAACTTCATCACACACTACAACTGTGTTTTTGTTGAGAGCTAAACTAGAACAAATGTAAGCTAACATTTGGGGCCTTGACCTTTAAGAGACTTTTTCTGGCATTTACTGGACTGTAAAGAGCACAGACAGGAAACGGGAGGGGGGAGGAAGAGAGGAAGGTAAAGAGATGCAACAAAGGCTGCTGGCGGAAATTAAACTGGCTGTGGTAACATGGCATGCGCTCTGTAACTAGTCTGCTACCAAGGCACCAGTTCAGTCAAATTTACCAGAACTCAAACCACACGGCCCATCCTTAAATACCTTTGATTCTTTTTTTTATCCTTAATTACAGAACCTCTGAGTAAATTATAGAAGCAGCAGAGAAAGAGAGCACAGCACCAGCTTTTTTTCTAGTACATCTAAAAGGACCTGTCTGTCAATTGATTAGTCAGTTGACAGAAAATTAATCTTTGATATTTGAATGTTTAAACATTTTTCAATGTCAAATATTTCAGTTGGTTGAGTTGCAGATAATAGGGGTGGTAAAAAAAACAGATTCACATAGGAATCTAGACTCTCAATTTCTAAGATTCAAAATTGATTCATAAATCCTATAAATCAATTTTTAATGACTTTATTTTTTTTTTAAATCAACCAGCTGATAAATACATGATATAAATGATCAATAACTTGGACGATTAATGGTTGATTAACTTAATACAACTTGAATTTGTTATTGAATTTACTGAGAATTTAAAAACTTTTAAAACTTTAATGTTGAGAAGTTTTTATTTGTGCAAGTTTAGCATAAATAAGTGTTAACTATTGTCTTACACTTTTCTTTGTAGTTACATTTAGCAGTTTATAGTTTATTATGGAAACAAAAAAAATCCTCCATAATTTCATACACACCTCACTCTGCGTTCATGCCATAGTTCATGACCCCAAGATTTGAAATTGAATCAATTGTGAAATACTGAAAGATCCACACCCCTAGCAGCAAATACAGGAAGCCCTGCAGCACATGCAATGCTAACATGCTAATGCTTGGCAGGTATAACGTTCACCATATTTACCATCTTAGTTTTAGTGTAACATTTGCCAATAAGCAGCACTTAAGTACAGCTGAGGCTGATGGGAATGTCGTTAGTTTTACAGGTTTTTGGATATAATTCAAAATTTTGGTTTCCATGAGGACATTGTTATTTTATTAAGTGTCACTGACTAGACACAGGATGGAAAAAATGTCGAGCTTAAGCCCTGAAAGGTTAAAATGGACCAAAGGAACACACACACACACACACACACACACAAAGTGTTGACTGCAGCAACAGCTGAGGAAAAAAAATGGTGGTCAGAAACACACTCACTTCCTGTTCCAATGCTGACTCACAGACAGTCAGACACTTACACACGGACAGCTCAGTGCTATATACTCCCTAAACAGTATTTGCCCCTGTGGTCCAGCTGTCTACTCTGTAAAAATGTATTTTCTGTCCGTCTGTCTCTGGAACATCCTCTTCCAGATGTTTCTCCCCTTCTCATGGATATTTTCATTCCTATGAATCAAGGCTTGAAGGATACAAAGTGTCATATTTTGGACAGACTGTAAAGATCTCGGAGGAATATGTGATTCTGCGCCGCAGAAATAAAACTGAGACTTGAGACAGCCGGTCTGCAACAACCTGTTTCTGTCGTTCAGATTTAGATTTAGGCCTCTATAATTACATCTGGCCAAAAACAGAGAGGCAGGGCTGACTCACAGACCACACAGCTTGTTTTATTATCGTTATTATGTTGTGAGTTTCAGTGGCCAGTTTTAGCTGCACATCAACATCAATATCAGAAACACACACAGACAGACACCAGGTGCAAAGCGTCGCACACCGCAGCTAGAGATGGGACAATATGACATGTTTTATATAAGTTCAAGTATTTTCTTCTTTTGCTCAAGGAATGAATATTACATAATTTTAAGCTTTGTATTTTCTGCCTGCATTTGCCGGCGGGTGGGAAAGAGTGTGCGTAAGTATACTGTGTGTAAATTCCACTACAGAAGAGACTTGATGATCTCTGCAATTAGGTGTGGGAACAAAATATGCATATATATCGGTATTGATTACCAGCCAATTAAGTTGTAAAATATTCGCATATTGGACCAATATTGCACATCCCTACTATCTATATTTCTATCTATCTGACTATTAGAATTTTTAAAACAATATTTAGATTTTAAAAAATTATTGTGATAATGTTGTGTATCACAATCATTTTGGCCACAATAATTGGACGTGAAGTTTTCTAATTTTCCCCAAGCACAGCACTGTCCTTCTTTCAATAACTCTGCATGTCACTGCTCCTTTCTCACAGACGATAAAAACATTTTTACATGAAGCACCTGTGTTGTGCAAGCAGCAAATGTACTCGTGCCTGTCCGCACCCCCAAATTTGTTTTGGACATGAGGCTCCCCCAAAACCTGAAAAACAGGGATTAGTTCCCCTCAACATTCATTTCCAGAAAACATGCATCCGGTTTGAGCTCATGTTAACCGTGAACACAGCAGCTGTGAAAAACGCTGTGGGTCCGTCCTGCGGGGCACCGCTGCTCCAGCCCTAAATGTTTTGAGCTTAGTTCTGCATACTTCTGGTCCTCAGAGCTGGTATTTTGATGTAGCAGAACAGACCTTAACATGAGCGTCAGAGGAATGAGGAGAATATAGTGCTGCACATAACAAGATGCATAGTACAGGCCGTGGACGCAGCTATTATAAGATCAGTAAAGTTATTTTTACAGGGAGTGGAGTTGTCTTCAGTGCTTTTCTCCACCTGTCAGCACAGAGATTGGGACATAATGAAAACTGCAGTAGCACAAAAGCCTTCGTTTGTGTGGCTGAATCAAGTATTTTGCTTCTATTTTCTATAGTATCACACCAATAACACAATCTACTGAAATGTCGATAAAAGTAACGGATGTCACTGTGACTCAGGCAGATCTGAAGTGTGTTAGAACAATGTCTGAATCTTTCTTTTATGTCGTTAAGGGGCCACTCATGGTATTCATGCTATTCTGTTTGTTGTCCTCAGCAGTCTGTGTGTCAGATTATTTTCTTTGGGATTATTAAACACCTGCAACATCACACAGCAGCACTACCTATGGAGATGCTCTGAAGGTGCAGACGCACCTGTCCTTCACATGAAATGGTGATGATTCTCTGATTCAAACAATGTTACACACAGAACACACCCATAATGAAACAAATCATGAACAAAGCGCACTCTGAACCCATTTTATCAAAAGCTGAACCAACACAAAGTGGATACACCCATTATGCCCTTGAACCATACACTTTCAATTGTGCTGCTATTACTCCTTTAAATGAGGCACTGAGTCACACATCACAATACAACACAAAGAGAAATAACACAAAAAACATTTGAGGCACAGCAAAACGTATAAAGATCTAAATTCACTATACTACCAGACACACTTAACATTTCTACATAAATACTACACAACATTAAAAAAGTAAAACATACTAAGCATGAAGTAAAATAGCTTTTCTGGCAACATCACATAATAATGTCACTATTATTTAGTACTGAGAACTGAAAAGTGAGACGCCTTTGTAAAATCCAAAGAGGAAACAGAATACCACTGAAATGAAAACTGGTCACCAGGGTCTAAACAGAGCAAAAGAGAGACACAACAGACAGAATACGTTCAGACCCACGGCACTGAAGGAAAGGACAATTTGTCCCTGGCGCAATTTGTGGAAAAATCGTAAAGGGGAGCAAAATGTGCAGTAAGCATCAGTTCAGTGTTTCCCCTCAGTTACTATTTCTCCAAAGTGGACCTTAACTGTAAACCCATTATTTCCTACTGCTCTAACTTTAAATTAAAAGCATTTAACTGGCAAAACGTAAGTTGACTTTTATTTTGAAGTAGGGCAGTCACAAGAAACAGTGTGTTCAGCTTGACGTTACTGCTATTGATTGCCAAGAATGTATTTACATGAGATAAGGTGAGTTAAAAATGAGCCTTCAGGTTCAGTCCAATTTTTGGAGAGTCATGACTACTTGTTTGTATGTATGTATGTATGTATGTATATTTTGTTCCTATTGTAAATATGTAAATAAACTTTAAAAAGTGTTTACAGAGGTTTAACAAAGCATCTGAAGATGTCACCTTGACCAGTTTCTGTTAATCCTGCAAATTTAACATCTGAAAAATCAAGATATTTTATTTCACTGACACAAAAATCGATTAAACTTCCAATATTTGCTTTGAATCAGTCCTCATCATTAATTTAAAACACTGCCCATAGCGGACTAACACATCCAGAGTTATAAAAAGGAGGACAAACTAAAGTGTTCACAATTCAGCAAAGAGCGTCTGAGCTGCACTGACACGCTGAAGAAAATACTACAGGATAACTGCAGATTACAGCTAACTATGGCTAATTATACAATACTGCAAGACAAGATTACACAGTAGAGTACCATAAAGTCAAAATAAAGTATGACAGACGTGTGTTTATAGACTTACATTAAGTATTTCTTTGGTGAAGTGTAGGAGAGTAAATTTAAGTAAGATAACATCAACACACACAGCTGCTATGTGTTACCAGAAAACTGCAGAGGAAGCTGTATGAAGACCGACAACAGAGTGAGTACAGGATACTATAATAACAATATTTAAGAAATAATATGACAGATAAATGTAAACGCAAAATTACAGCAACTTAAATAACATTGAAGTACAACATCAAAACGAAGCACATGCGTCATAGAATTATGATGGAAATACTCTGTGTGGTTCTTAAAAAATGATGTAAATATTCATTCAAGTCGGCGTGAAATATTTAAACTTTACATTTTTCTTTATCTGGTTGTATGTGACATGTACATTTAACTAAGTGTTACGAGCCTTTATGGGCCTTTTGTGAGAGTTCATGATGTATTTGCGGTAATTTCCTGATTGGCTTTGAAATATGAAGAGTCTGGACGTAGAGGCCCATATAGTTTAAAACCAAATACAAAAGCCTGTGTTATAAATCAGTTGTCAGGTCACCTTCCATTAATCTTGTCATAAAAGTTTACAATGTCCTGTTTTATGGTCCAAAGGTGAGGTGGTTAAACAGGTCCAGCCAGTGTTCACCAGTTCACTGATGCACAAATTCTTCCTCACTGTTTTTATTTATGCAAATCCATACTGTGAGAACCGAACAGCTCTCCTCTTTGAGATACGGTACCTATAGATGATCAACAGAGTTTTATTGTACCTTTTCTTATCTGTGGGTCAATGTACTTTTATTTAAAATGTTTCTGTTGCAAAAAGGATAGGAGATGTAATGACTGACAGAGTTCAAGAAGGTCAGTCCAACAAACTGTAATGTATGTCTGGAGACTGAGCTGTCTTAAAGAAGACCTAAAATAAATTAACTACGACCGAAAACAATACAAATTTACAAAACTGTAAACAGCAGAGACATGTCACATGAGGGCACGAGGTTTGATTTTTGACTTTTTTTTTTTTCGTTTGTTGTCTCTCTCTCTTTTAAGTCCAGTTTGAACTGAGGCAACAGATGGATGTCATGCTTGCGTGGCTGTTGGGTTATTCACAGGTTACAGTGGGCACTCAGTACATTTATATGCACAGTTAAGTCGAGCTACGGTTAAAGCTCGATTAGGCCGTTTAATTGGACTACTGTCTTCGTCGACGAAGGCGTCTCAGAAGCTTTGCCATATTAGCAAGAACTAACTGCTGAATTACCACCACCATTGTGTATTTCATGGAATAACCCTGTTAGATTCTGTTAAAATGTAACTGTAGAGACTCCTGTCAGTTACACACAAACTGCAATAAACTCCTACAATGAATCTGAATTTCCACAGTTCACGTGATTAAAACAGGCTCCTGGACAAAGTAGAAAGACATAACTTCTCTTTGAATGTCATTTCCTACAATCTCTTGCACTTCCTGCCTACACCAATGCAGGCTCGCTGTAAGGGTTTGACAGTCCACTTACACTCCGCCCTACTTGGTTTGGAAAGCCCTTAATGTGGTGAATGTGCAAACAGAGGGGGAGTGGATAGGGGCACAGTCACTGGGAAAAATCTGGGGGTTCGGTACTTCTTAAACATGCAGACCAGAGGAGCTGGGAGTCCAACATCCCTCTGATTGGTAGATGACCATACCACCTCCTGAGTTTTGTTGTTTTTTTTTTTTAATTATGAAGAAATTTCGTATGTAACTTGTCAGACATGTGCCACAAGGTTTCTCCTACACAACAAAAAAGTAGCCTAGTCGTGATGGTTAGGTGTGGTTTGGCCACGCTTTGGAAAAATTGAATCAACATTAAACCGTCCTAGATCTGACTTTTCTTCCCTTCATGTGTGCCTAAATGACAGGTGAGGATTTTTTTTTTTTAATGCCAAATTATTAGTTATCGTTTGTATCGGACATTAGACTCAGGTAAAAAGTTATCGGTATCCACTGATAAAAATTCCTTATCATGCTCCTCTACAGCAAAGAGTTCACAATTCAGCAAAGAGCGTCTGAGCCGCACGGACACGCTGAAGAAAACACTACAGGATAACTGCAGATTACAGCTAACTATGGCTAATTATAAAATACTGCAAGACAAGATTACACAGTAGAGTACCATAAAGTCATGACAGAGTACGACAGATGTTCATTTATATATATAGACTTAAGAATTTATTTGGTTAAGTGTAGGAGAGTAAATTTAAGTAAGATAACATCACACACACAGCTGCTATGTGTGAACAGAAAACTGCAGGGGAAGCTGTACGAAGACTGACAACAGAGTGAGTACAGGATATTATAATAACAATATTTAAGAAATAATATGACAGATAAATGTACCCAGAAGCAGTTCTGTTTCTTGAGCTGCTAAAATGCATTCCTGGGAATCATTAACTGTGATCTTATCTGTGTTTTTAATGCGAAACTGTAGCAACTTAAGTGACATTAAAGTACAACATCAAAATGAAGCACACGCTTCATAGAATTGTGATGGTAGTACTGTGTGTGGTTCTTTACAAAACAAAACAAAAACAACGTAAAATTTATTCAAGTCAACATGAAAAATCTAATCAACATCCACTCGCGTGTTGCACTTCCAGCTAGGATGGCCGGAAACCTACATCAATGCAAGCTCGCTATGTATGGGTTTGACAGTCCACTGACGCTTCGCCTTACTCGGTTTGGGGCGACACTTTATGTGGCGAACACTCCACGAGAACACACGCACGGGGGGGGAGTGGATGGGGCCACAGCCATCAGAGCAACTTTGGAGTTCAGTATTTTACCAAAGGACCCAACATGCAGACCACAGGAGCTGGGAATCAAACCAACGACCTTCTGTAACGTTCGTTTGTAACTTACAATACACAATCAGCAAAGTTTCTCCTACATCATAAAACAGTAGCCTAGTCATCCTGGTTAGAGGAAAAAAGTACAGGATACTATAATAATAATATTTAAGTGTAGCAACTTAAATTACATTAAAGCAGAGCGTCAAAACAGAGCACATTCGTCATAGAATTATGATGGAAATATGTGTCTGTGTGGTTCAATAAAAATTGTGTAAAAGTTCATTCAAGTCAGAATGAAAAGTCTAATCTACATCCACTCTCTTGTGGCACTTCCTGCTGGGACGGCTGTTAGTGTGCATGACGCTGGCTCGCTGTGTAGGGGTGTAACAGTCCACTGACATTCCGCGCTACGTGTTTCGGGCGGCCTTTAAAGGAGACACTTGTTTTGAAAAGATAAGACCTCTCAGGTTCCAACACCAAAACAACCAGTTTAGCAACACATTTTAACCCCTAAATGGCTCATTTCAGCTGCTTCAGGAAACAAAAAGCTGTTTCCTGGTTGCATGCCTTTGTTCAACTCGTGTTTTAGTGTCAGACCCTGGGAGGACACCAATAAACGTGAACTTTTAATATCCCTTCATCTCTGTTGTTTTCAGCTAGCGGCGGCTTCAGCAAGGAGCTCCAGCTCTCATAACTGCACCGTTCATCATAATAATTGCTGTTGAAAATTAACTATGATCGTAATAATCGTTTTTATAAGGTTTAATGTGCAAAAACCGAACTTCTCCTTTAACGTGGCAGATCCTCCACTAAAACGCACAAATGAGCGACAGAACCAACATGCTGCCAGTGTGAACTTTTTTTTTTTTTAAGTTAAAATGAAAACATGTTTGCAACTTGCAACACATGATTTGCAAAATTCCTCCAACACGAGGATATCGCAGCTTAATCATCCTGGTTAGGTGTGGTCAGGTAATGCTTTGGGAAAATTAAATAAACTGTTAACCTGTCCTACATCTTGCTTTTCCTCCCTTCAGGTAAATATAAATAATTTATTAAATATTGCATCAGTTATTAATATCCACTCAAAGAAGTCGTATCATGCACCTCTGCAAACATTTTAAGGATATCAAATTTAGTAAAGTAAAGTACATTAGAGCCAATATAAATAATGATAACATCAATATTAACTGAAAGGACAGGACAGTGGGCCAA
>JAPQLA010214457.1:0-14923 GCA_029822935.1 Naso vlamingii
CGTAATGCACGTACTTCTTACAGCCTTTTGTTGATACTTTGAGCACATGTTGCACTAGTTTGTGTGCTTCTGCTGTGCTGCGTTGCAAACCGAGGGGCGGCACAATTGTATTTTTGCCTAGACTATAGGTGCATTTTAATGCATTATGAATATGTTCATAATGCATTATAGACGGATGCTTTAAGTAAAGTGTTACCCAATTGCTTCCTAAACTAACAGCCAGTCACCAGGAGAAGCACAAGATACACACGCACACCCTGCAGAGCTCAGAGGAGAAGAGAGAGCAAAGTTTTAGTTTAGGTTTAAAAACTGCACTGTGATGTAACCCCATTAAACCAATCAGTCACTATTACGGCTCTACTATGACTCATGAGGCCTGCATGCATACTACGTACACTTGTCTTGTGTTCAAACTGTGGAAACGCACTGAGTCTTGTTGCTCCTGCAATAACAACTCGAGTGCTGTTAAACATAAAAAGTCATCTGTAATAATATCGTCTCACTGCTCCTGGTTGTCCAGGGGTGCTGTAGGGAGGAGAAGGTCCAACAGGTCCACTGGGAGGAGGAGGATGGACGGCATCCGGGGTAGTCTGGAGAGAGAGAGAGAGAGAGAGAGAGAGATGAAGCTAACCAATCAGAGCCCTGCTGTACCATCTGCCACAGTTATGGAACAGAGACTGATCCTGTTTATGTTGGAGGGCAGAGCCTAGCAAAGGGTGAATTTCTATTACTACTCATTCTAAGTGCATTAACAGAGTGGCCCTTTAAGTTCAGATGTATCACCAAGTGGTTTTCATATAGCTCACCTTTAATTGAAAGCACTTGACAGTTGCAGCACGTTGTGTAGAACTGAAACTTTCTTGGAGAGAACCCTGACTCCCTGGTGTCACCACTACTTCTGAAATCAAACCTACACCCTCACTCCAGATTCATACTGTGTCCACACCATCAGGCTAGTCAAGTTCATATTTTGCTTTTCCTGTATTGTGCTCCCTGTCATGTTTTGTCTCTTTTCAGGTCCTTCACTCCCTGGCTGCCTGTACCTCTCTCCTGTGTGATTTCCTGCCCCGCCCTAATGTGCTGGCCCCGTGTCTCACTTGCTTCCCTTTCCTGGAAGATATATTCACAGTGTTTACCTTTTTCTGTGCCAGTTTTGTTATGTTCCTTTGTAAGAGTTGGTTCAGTCTGACATGTAATGTATGGAGTGAAGACTTTGTGAAAGAGCTTCATCATATGATGCAATGACAATCACTAGAACACCAATTTAAGCAAAATAATTGAGCTTGCAGACGATCACTGCTCTATGTCAAATTCCATCCAGCAGTAGTTAAATTGTTTGTATGTGTTCACATGCTTGGCCAAAAAAGCAACACAAAGCTTCAACTACGATGTTGCTAAAAGAGGCCAGAAATTCTAACACAGTGACGCCTCACACACAGCAGCACAGATAACGATGTGCACAGTTTCAAGTAGGGCATCCAAGATTTGTGTCACCATTCAGTAATGACCAAATGCGAAATACGGTCAAAAATTCCCTATCCGGTTCTGACTTACAATGTTAAGTCACGGCCGGAAGAGTGTTTTTTCAGAACATTATAATGTCACATGTAGTTGCCCCATGACCTTTTAAATATAAAATGTCATCACTTTTTTTTATCCTATTCATCATTTGTGTGATGTTGTGTGTTCTAGCCAAATTGGTTTTGTGAGGTTACAGAAACTTTGTTCTTTTACTTTCAAATTCTAATAATTTTAATCAGCTGATATTTGTGCAAAATTGGAAAAAAATCTCCTTTAGGGCTTTCTTGAGAAATGGTGTTAACAAGAAAGGGACAGAGACGTACGGACAACCTGAAAACATGATGCCTCCAGCAGTGGCTGTCATCAGCAGAAAGGCATAAAATAAATGTTACCTTCACATGGAGACGAACTTGTCTTTGCCTACTGTT
The DNA here is from genome assembly GCA_029822935.1 of Naso vlamingii. Lineage (NCBI taxonomy): Eukaryota > Metazoa > Chordata > Actinopteri > Acanthuriformes > Acanthuridae > Naso > Naso vlamingii. The sequence continues at coordinate 1,950 of JAPQLA010214457.1, forward strand.
AGTACCTGAAGAGTTGCAGTGGTTGTGGCTTTCTTCTTAAAAATCTTTTTCCGACAACAGCAGCAAACCCCAGCTGGGATGCCGAGCAGTAAAAGCAGAGCCAGGAGAGGGTTTCCCTCATGATGGTCTGCAGAGGAAAAGAGGGAGAGGGATACAGATGAGTGGAATCAGGTCTGATGGCAAAGACGGTTAATAGGGAGGAAAACACCAGAATGGCCATTAAGCAAGTATTCTGTCCAGTGTGATTAGAATTAAAATAGTTGGTCGGCTCATTTTTGTAAGCAACAAGCTGATGGCATTAGAGGGAATATCAAAGATTTTAGTCCACTGAACCAGAGATGAGAATTCATGGTCACTAGCCCAACTGTTTAGGTACAGCTTTGAGGTTTTATTATTATTTTTTAAAAATAATCTCTCCAATTTTTGCCTTTTCTCTCTTTATTTTGTCAGCTTGAACACTCTTTGCTGTGTTCTAAAGGGTTAACCTTTTTCTGTGTGCTGTTGTACTGGTTTATTTCATGCAAACAAATACACAGACAAGTCCAAATGGTCTGTGGGTGCATTCAAAGATACTCCCATATATGAGACTAGAGAATCAGCAGCTGATCACTTTTAATACAATTTAAAAATTACATTATAGTTTTCAGCCCCATTGGTGTGCAACACAGTTGGCAGTAAAGTAAAAATATCAGAGAAAAGGAGGTCAAAACTGGAGAAGAGAAATAGGATGTATGAAAAGAGTAAGACAGAGTAACTATGCTAGGTGTGGTTCCATAGAAAAAAACTGTCTAAGAGGGTCCCTGGAGGTCAGGCCCTCCCAATTTAAAGGAACACATTATTGCAAATTACTGTAGGTTCCTGGTAATACTAGATCTGTGCAAAAAGAACTTAAGAGTCAGATATGGGACCACTAAAGCCTGAATCTTAGCAAAGAGCCTGACTCATAATGGACAGCTTGAATTCTGACAAGACAGCTAGAGGAGAATGAAAGCACATTTACTGCTGAGCAGGATTTCTTATTTGAAAGCTATTTGAAAATTCTTCAAGCTCACTGTCGAAGTCACTGACTTACTGACTGCAGACACACACAGATGTATTGCTGACCCCAGAAAGACTAGTGACCACTTTGTGGAAGTTAATATAAAGAATAAATCAAAGTATGGGGACTCACCTGTTAGGTCCATCCTGGTAACAGACACCACCCGATCTCTGCGATCCTTCAGAGTGTAATGTCCCTCATCAGTGTAGTTCACATTTCTGATCTCAATCTTTGTTGAGTGGGTCTGAACCCGGTCAAAGTAATCTGGAAGGTCCTGGGACACCCGGGCACCATCACGCACCTGTGGGAAACAAACTCCTGTCAGGACATTGTTCAGGATCACCAGCTGCATTCATATCTGTATCACAAGGAATTTCTCACAAACTTTAAATGCTACATAAATTCATAGTGGTATGCAGCATCCGACAACTACTTTACACATGAAAATTTCCAAGGGGTAATTAGTATTTAAAAAATTACTATTCTTTACAATTGGCTAACGCACCTCTCATAATCTTTGACCCACACAACCATAACAGGTGAATAAGCAGAATTATTTATTTATTATCAATTATTTATTGACCAAATGCATTTTTATTTTGGTTTGGCACCCGATTTCCTTAGTGTTGAAAAAGTGGGGGTGTGACAGTGAAAAAGGTCTGCCAGGTATGAGGGGGCAAGATTACTGAGACGACAAAGAATTGTATTGTAATAGTCCAGTCTGGAGTTTATGAATACGTGGATAAGAGTCTCAGCTGCTGAGAATAATAGGGTGGACCGGAGTCCGGCAGTATTTCAGAGATGGAAGAAGGGTGTACTGAATTACACTGTGCATGTGTGACTTGAGGGAGAGGGTGGGCTCCAAACTGACACCAAGGTTTCAAACCAGGGGAGACGCAGTGACTGTATGACCAATAATGTTAAGTGAGAAATCCAGAGTTGAGGGGTGTAGGGATTTTGGACCGATGATAATAATTACTGATTTGTTGCAGCTGAGTTATAGGGAGTTGCTGTTCATCCAGGTGTTTATTTCAGTAAGGCCGTTTGTGATGTTGGAGAGAATGGCAAGGCTGATGGTTTTGGTGGAGATGTAGATTTGGGTGTCATCTGCATAGCAGCTGAACTATAGTCCGTGGCAATGTGACCTACGAGGAAGCTTGTAGAGTATGAAGAGTTAGGGACCAAGCACTGCGCCTTGAGGGACACCACAAGTGACTGGGTAGGTGGGGGATTTGCAGTTGTTGGTGGAGATGTAGCGAAATCTTCTGTAAAGGATGTGGACCATGAGAGGGTTGACCCAGTTATGCCAATGTAGGATTGCACGCAACTAAGGAGGATGGAGTGTTTGATGGTGTCAAAGGCTGCGCTGAGGTTGAAAAATAAAATGATACTGAAAGAGCAAGATTCAGAGGAGGGTATAAGGTCCTTGTCGAGCAGTCTCTGTACTGCAGTGTGTTCAAAAAACAGATTGGATTGTTTCATATAACTTGTTTGTGTGGAGATATTTTTTGTGTTAAGTGTCAACAGCAGGTTCCAGTATTTTGAAAAGAAATGGGAGTTTAAGATGAGTCTGAAGTTGTTTGGGTTGTCGGGTCCAGACCAGGATTTTTCAGGATGGCTGTGACAGAAGCAATCTTGAAGAGATAAAAAGAGGGAACAGTTCCAGTGGTGAGGGAGGAGTTGACAATAGGAGGGGGCTGAGAAGGAAGACAAGCTTTGACAATGGTGTTCATGGGGCAGGTGGGTTACTTGATGTCAGACGGTATTTTGCAGAGGTCAGATGCAGTTATGGGGGAGAAGTGGGATAGCTGTGGTCTGTTGGGGCAAAGGTAAGGGCTCCAGCTCGGGGTGGATGGCAGAGGAGATACCTAACTGGTTGTGTATGTTGTTAATTCTAAAGTGGGAGAACGATAGGGAGTTGCATATTCCCAGGGTGAAGGAGTGTGGGATAATGTCCACTAATTTGAGGAGCTTGTTTATGGTGGAGAACAGTGTTGGGGTTGGAGGAACTAGAGAATATATGACGTTGGAGCAGAAGCATGCTGAGTTGATTGCAGAGTTGTATTGGTGAAAGTGCTCTTTGTAAGCCAAAGCATATATGGTAAGTCCAGTTTTCTTGCAAATTCGTTCCAGTTGTCTTCTTTGCTGTTTGATTTTCCCTAGTTTGGGAGTGTACCAGGGGGCAGAGTAATCTAGTGAAAAAATTACATTTTTATGGGGGCAAGATGGTCCAGGCAGATAGAAAGTGTGTGGTCAACAAGGTCAGTTGGAGCCGGGTTTACAGGGAGGGTGCAATCAGACATGATGTTGCAAATACTGGTGGAGAGGGAGATGTGGCAAATTGGACTTGAGGTTTCCGAAAGTTATGGTCCAATTTTGTTTGGCTTTAGGTGAGGGAATGTCTATGACCAAGCTGATGGCCAGATGGTCTGAGATGATGAGATCAGAGTTGGATGTGTCTGTGTTCTGATGTGTTGACCAGTGGAACAGACCAGGTCCAGAATGTATTTATGGGTGTGGTTGGGGAAATTAATATGCTGGATGAAGTTGTAACAGTTGACTACGCCCCCAAAGAATCTATAGTACTAGTATAGTAGTATAATACAGTAGAGCTGGGTAATGAATCCAAAGAGGTTGGTTAGAAAAGAGGGGTTGGGTTTGGGAGGGCAGTAAATGATTGCAGTGACTAGGGGTTTAGGTCTGCAGAGTTTAAATGCCAGATGTTCAAAAGATGGTGCAGCTGGGATGGGAACTGTTTTGTGGCAGAGATCTCTGTGCTGCATGGCAGCAACTCCTCGTCCTTGGCCCTCAGAGCGTGGGTTGCCCATTTAAAAAATATCCAGCAGGGGTGGTTTGATTTAGTAACATGTAATCCAGGGGGTTTTGCTGGGGTTCAGTGACACAAAGTAGATCTATTTTTTGTCAGTGATGAATTCATTGAGAATAAGACTTTTATTTTTGAGGGATCTGGTGTTGAGCAGGCTGATTTACAAGGATTTTTGTTTTGAAATTGGTGTGTGGGGATTGGGTACTGGGCAGAGATTGAAAGGATTCACTTGAGGATTGTTTTAAACACATGTCATGGACACGTGAAGACAAATGGCAAAAGTACAGAAGCTATGCTCAGATCACAGAGATGGGATACAGTGGAGGATTTGTAGGTAGAATTGCGACAGGAGCCTCTGTGGATGTAGCGGCAGTGTTGTTGTATTCCAGAGTTTTTTATTGTGGTGACAGGTTCCATAGTGTGTAGCACTGAAGTTGGAGGACTAGCATTGACCCATATCCATAGCAGAGCTGGTTGTGGATGTCTCTGATAGGTGAGGAGATGGCAGATATAGCATGATTAACCACAGTACAGCAGATGGAGAGATGAGACAAGCAGGTCCAAATTGAGAGCAGAGGGGAGCAAGCGGTGCAAGAAGACTGTGGTCCCAGACAGCAGAGGCTATCCCACTGAGGACAGGTGGAAGTCTGTCTTGGAACATCTTCGGTAGCAGCGGTGATCTCAGGAGTTATGTGGCAGGCAGCCATCCCAGCCAGCGAGGGGATAACAGCAACAAGACAGGTTGAAGCCTGTCTAGGAAACACCTTTCAGCGACACGGTGGTGGATGCAGTCATTAAAACAAATGGCAGGTGAACGCCATTAGGAACGGAGCTACAAGTAACCTCAGTTGAGTATCAGTTGACTGGTTGTTTTATTCAATTATTAACAACAGGTTAATGTTTCATGTGCAAACTCTCTTTGACTTGAAAGCAATTTACGTAGATATAGCACCTCACTAAATACTGGCAAAAATACTTTTTGTGATATTCCAGTACAAAGTATAAGTGAAACAATTCATTGCATAACACACCTCAAATTGACTATCCTCCCATCCATCATCAATCTATCCACATTCTATCCACCATCTATCCCTTTATCCATCCATTCATCTCACCAGTGTAACATTGGCAGCTTCCCCCGTGAAGGAAAGGACAGCTTCGTCCAGTTTAATTCCCTCCAGTGAAATGTAGAGACTCTCTCCAGCTACGCACTTCACATAGTTGTTTCTGGCTGGAACGGAGAGGAGATTAAGGAAACCGAGAGATGGAGAAAGAAAGTCACATTTCATTTCTTGTATTATATTTGTGCCTTTGTCCTGATGTGTTCTGAGTCTCTGTCTATTACAGGAAGTTTTTCCTGCCACTGTAACCAAGTGCTTTGCTTTGCTTTTTGCTTTTTTGCTTTTATTTCGAACATGTATGAGTTATAACACAATCAAATGAGAGACAACAAACAGATAAACAAGCAAGCAAGTGAAAGTAATCGAAATCCAATGACAATAGACAAAACGACAATATCGGTAGACAAACAACAAAAAAGAAATAAATAGAACAACAATAATAGTGTGAACCCATCATGTCCGAAAAGGAGTAGGATGAAGCATAAGCTTATTTAACCCTATCCCTTCTCCACTAATCAATTAATACTCAGTCGCAAGCATAAATATTTACAATATTTGCTTGTTTCAATTGTTAGGTATTATATCAAATTTCAAAAAGCGTAGTCTAGACCTTTTCTGTATAGAAAGTGACTTAAGTGTCTTGTCAACTTATGGTGTGACTTGGCACTATATAAAATTAACTTGACTAATTAACTTATACAGTTCAATCGAAATTTACTTTTAACCTTAAGAAATTCTGTGCAACTACAACAGCTTCTTTATTAGCTTGCAGCCTTTCTATTTCGGTTGACAGCTACCTAACTTCTGCTGTAAAAGGTTTAGCTTACTGAGCTAATTGGCTAACTTAATTTTTGCTAGCTTAGGTGTTCCTTTAAAAATAAGTTTAACTGTGTCCCTAATTATTACAGAAGGACAGAATAAAGGGTGAGTTCACAGAAGTTAGAAAAAATGCAGTATCTTCATGACCTTTGTCGGTATAACACCATGCAGATAATTTCGGTTTTGTTTATCCGTTGTTTCAGATAGCAATCTCTGAGAGTTCTGCCTCAACCCAATTACAAGAAATATAAATGAAATTTCAGATTCAGATTCAGATTCAGACAACTTTATTGATCCCTAAAAGGGCAATTCTTCTGCACTTCACCAGAACACAATCACACAGACAACTCACAGCATGTCATACGACAAAAACAACACACAGATTAAGAAAAACAAACAGAGGTCGGTAAGGTCATAAATAATAATAATAAATAGGCAAAGATTAAGAACAAATTGTTACATTTCAATTAGACTTTACTTAAGCATGCATCCATAATGCATTATAACAAACAAATATTTGTGAACAAATTTAAAGCATGTTATAACACATTATGAACACGCGTATAATGTGCAATAGGTGTTATGGTTAGGGTTAGGGTGAGCATAAACTTAACCCTGTTTATAACTATGATTACAGAGCACTTCAGGCACATTACAGTGCATTATCAGTATGTTCATAATGCATGCATGCTTTAAGGAAAGTGTTCCCTAAAATTCTCTCCTTGGGTGCTCACACTAAAGCATTATTGTTAAACTGTATGTTTTCATCCTGACCTATGTTTGTTTGTTGTACAGTATTGTCCAAGTATACTAATGCATTGCTTTCTGCTGGCGATGTCTTTCATACATTTTTCTTTCTACATTTTTCAACTGAGTTTAATAATGGTCTCAGATAAATCAAATATAAAGTATAGTTTGTAATCTCATAGGGTCAGCCAAGCATGATAGCCATGGGACATCCTTCCTCACACTACCTGTCATCCTGCTTTCTAAACAGGTACTTCAGAGTAAACTCTGTCTATGTAGGCTGCAGTTAAATACCAACAAATGTATTTTTGCTGTGGGTTTTGAAACATACCTTTTATTAAAAGGAGTGTGCTTTTTTGGTTTTTATGCAAATAACTGACCTAACAATCATACAGGCAACAGGTGTTTAGGGAAGGTACACGGTAGAAAAACAATCAAAACAAAAGGATCACAAGTTCTTAGCGACCATGGCCAACTCACGTGTGACGACCACTCTAACGGTGGAGATCTCATTATCCCAGAGGTCTCTCTGTACGTATGTCCCCTGGTCCTCATAAGTCACCTTAAAAAACATAAAGACCTCATAATATATTGAAGATTTAGAATCTCAGCCATACTTCAAGCACTATAAGGCTTTCTGATTTCAACAGCCATGAAAAACCTCCATAACTAAGAGGGTTTGGACAGAGGTGCAACACTTTTACTTAGAACTGAACTCTAAAGCACCATCACTGCATTAATCCACTAGCAAATTCTTATATCTCTAGTAAAAAAGGACTTTGGTTACCTGGTCGATGTACCAGCGCCGGTCGCTGCTTGTGCCAGACACCCTGCCTTTAGTCACCCTACAGAAAATAAAAAAATAGTCGCATTGAAACACACCAATCAAAACAACAACCAAAACCAGTACCTGAGCTGTTCCCGAGTGTTTCTGACCTGAACATGTCCTTCTTCCAGTACAAAAAGGTCTTGCCAGGTTCGAAAGCAGGGATGAACTCCAGCCTCTCTGCACTTTTGGGTAGGTAGATCTTAAGCTGGCGACCATGGGCCAAACGCTCATTTATATCACGGACAGCATACGGCTCTGAAACAAAGGCAAAGGGAGAAAGGAAATGAGGCAGAATATTTTTATTTAAAAAAACAGTAAAACATTTCATTGAGGTGTGGTGGTATGCATATTTGTCATTCAGGGTATAATTTCATTCTTATGACAAAAAAATTACAGTATACAATGAAATCAACCCAAATGGCTTCACCAAGCTAAAGGCAGGATAGTATTTCTCACTGACTACCAGAATTTGAGCTAAGCTATTTAGCATTGGGCAAGCTCTGCCTGTCTAAAAATATATGTTTAAAAAAAAAATTCTTTTCAAGATATCTAGAGTGAGTAATTATTATACTTAACAGAATTTTGTGGTGAAATATCTCTTTAAAATCCTTTTAATGTGAGCCCTTTGATGTGTAGAAAGCAAGTGACCGTCCTTTTTTATTCGCAGAAACTGGAAACTCAGTGTCCTGGGAGACTGGAATCATTGCAGCCAGTGCAAATGCAATAATCGGTCATGATCACAAATTGTGAAATGCAGTGTAACAATTCTAAAAAACTACCACCCTACTGAAATACAAATGCTCAGACTAAGAACGACCTTCCTCTGAGGCACAGTGAAGGACAGTCCTCCTCTGTCTACGTCATACATGACACATTGTTGGAAAACATTTTCAGAAGCACTGTTGAAAACGTCTAATTTTAACACTAAATTTGTGCCCTGTGTCATGTTAAACGTAGAAAATCCAGAACTAAATTTTCAAAAGAAAATTACTAGACAAGGTTTCTTTGACAAATTTATGCCTTATTGTCCCAAGTCAAAGACGCCGTGGGGATTACTGATCATGCACAGATTGCTTAGGCCTGTCCAGGTCCTGTTGAGGCCCATACATGCAGGAGTAACTCGACTCCCAATCGCATCTTTTGGGTGTGTTAGCTCGACTTTGAGAAATTCTGTTCATGTAAACAAACTGACTAACTCCCATTTGCAATTCCCGCATGTGGGGAAAACGTATGATCTGCACCGGCGAGGCACAGAGACCCGTGGAAAGAACCAACAGCCTCTGACAGTCCTCTGAAAATAAGGCATAACACTGTTGATTGTTTAGCTGGATGCTTAGATGATTGGATCAGACCATTATTTACAAAACACTACTGCATTCTCTAATTACTGTGCAGTATTACTGCCAACCTCTCCTTCTTCTTGCCATAACTCTGCTCTGCAAGCCCCAATTATTTAGTTTTGTAAGTGCTACAGTAACTTTCGTCACATTTACTTCCTTTTCAGCCACATCTGCCAAGAGCGAAAACAAAGAGCAAATTGAAAACAACACTTGAAGTCTTTGCTGTAAAGATTAGCAGCCCCCTCAAGCCAAACAGCACCGTGCATCACTTGAGGATGCAAGCAGCACAACAAGATTGTGGGTTTGAGATGTTTTCAATGCTCACAGTTTCTCAAAAGGTCAAACCAGTCCTACGCTCACTTGGCACCAGTCCAGCCTCCACGCCTTTACAAAAACCTTTTTTTCTCACAAAGGAGATTTCAACATCCAGGTGTTTAAGCCGGCCACACCTGCTGAACCAACACTCCAGTGTCACTGGAATGAAAACTTGCAGCCATTCAGTTAATCCTTCAGATATGCCTGACCTGGATGGAATGCCGTGACTACTAATGCTAATACTAATGAGGTTCAGCTGTTATGGGTAGCTGGACTGAAATCCAAATCAATACATAACGATGGATTGATCTTTTTTTTTCTCTCACTCTCTAACTCAATCTAAACCAAATTAATATGGAATTGATTTTCAGTGTTACTGCTGCAATGATGGAAAACAGTGTCGAGGGACTGGACGAAATTTTCGACTATGGTGTGTTGAAACTGATATTTTGGTCAATTTTTGACATTTTATTTTGCTAAATGAATGGTCCACCTTCTTGAAAAATTCACTCAATAAGTTATTAACCTGTAAGCGCCAAAAATAGGAGCAGGCAGAGTTTGTGGTTTTTTGACTGTCATTGGAAAGAAATGAGGAGGAGCAGAACTGAGCACAAGGAAATGCCGACAGACCGTCTCTGAGTGCAAGTTCCTTTGATAATATATGTGATATTGTGAAAGCTCAACTTTATATTCAGTAATGTACTTTCCAGTCTTGCCTGGAACTAAACTGCTAAACAGTTCAGAGTTTAGAGTGAGATCAAACTTCTCATAGACAGCAACTATGAAAAAAAGTGTTGGAGGACTGAGATGATACTCACCCACACTGATGGCGGCGGCCAGCAGGATCACAACACTCCACATCATCTGCACACAAGACACAGGAAGATTTAATTCAAGCTAATCTCTAGAAGACTAAATCTACAATATTCTGACTTGTAAGAGTGTTTTTACTTCATTTATGGTCACATTTACAGAATATGTCCATAAGTGAACAATCACGCCACCCTTTAGAATAACAACCAACCTAGTCAGTGGCTGCCAAGAGTGAGAACTATTCTTAATCCATTACTGTAACAGTAACGATTTATTGTATTTTTTTAATCCTTTACCAAATAATACCGATTTTTTTTTTTTAATCAAAACTTTTTTCTTTAGCAAGGTATTGCATGTTCTCTGACATGAACTGATTAGCCTATGAAACATATGAAGATGTAGGAGCACAGAAATGAAGACAAGTTCATTGAAAATATCACATAATGTCTATTGATTAACGGACCAATGAGCTGATCATCAATTAATGCTGATTATCCCTTCACTAGTGTGTGAGGCACCATCAGTCTGCCTCAGAAACCACGAGCCAGTTCGCCTTGACATTTATTAAACCCATCCCATTTGTGACACTTTCATCTTGTGCCTGTATCACAACAAACTTCACATTTTCAGTGCTCGTGGTGGAAAGGCCCTGACAGGAACATGCCAACGTCTGAAGGCTAAACTGTAGACTGTAGACAAGTAGACTTCTGGTTTTAATTTGAAAAACTTTCACCATTCATCCCCGAGGCTTCTTTAGTTCTGACTAACAGGCTGGAAGTTGCAGGCTGTAAACCCTGATGGGGGGGGGGGGTCTTTTCAGAGTTTTTCATGCCATGTTCATGTGAGCTCTGATCCGATTTGTAAGGGCCACCTGAGAATCGATGGTCCGACTGGTATTCATTCAAATTCAAATTCAAATTTAAAACTAATGTCCCCGGAGGGCAATTCAGGTGCAGCATAAAAGCGAAGACAACAACCAATAATAAATAAAACATCAAGTTAATAAAGGTCAGGTTCACAGGAAGTGCCACAGATGAATTGCTTATCATAAGAAGTGCAGTCAAAATGAACTGAAGAGGGTCGTTTGTTCTCCTCTGCTCCTCCCAGGTGGTTTCCCAGGACCGGGCCACAAACACTGGGTCTGGAGGATGAGAATGGGTGCGAAGCTATCTGAGGGAGTCAGGACAGCACTATAAAGGCCTGAACATGCTTTCTGCACTGCATGTCGGTGTGCATCTCGTGTGGACTGGGAAGCCGGTTTTATTCACACTGATATCAAAGGTCCACGCCCAGTCTGCTCATACATGATATGCAATTTTCCAAAAGGCCACCATCAGCCCTTCAACCGACAACTGCTGATGTCGGTCATGTCATGCAGGTATTTGCCAGTCACCACTGTTTCTACACTGAGAGATTCACGGAGTGTTTAATCATGTACAGCTGTTTTTTTCTTACTGGACAATCGCCTCATCGCCGCGCTCCTCAGCACACAGGGAGGAAGCGGATTTCTGCATGAAAAATATGGATGTAAAATGCTACGTGTCGCATTTTTCACAGTTTTTGGACTCCTGTATAGGTTAAATTTACTCTCAACTCTTCAGTGCAGGTGCCAGAGCTGCATTGCTCGTCAAGGTGGTCGGCAAACTTGCACACACAGCGGCGCTCCACAGGCGGTCTGTCGGCTTGTCTTCGCGCTGGTCAGCTCTGCTCCTCCTGGATTGATTTCTAACTACAGCGAAAAAACTGCAGACTCTGTCCATTCCTATTTTTGTCAGTGTACACATAAAAAATGTCATCACATTGTGGAATGCGCAATATGCTGGCATGTGCAAACATTTGTGTGTTGCTGCTGTACTGTGTACAAACAGAGGGGCAGCACAATTATTTTTCACCTAGAGTGGCAGAGGAGCTCGCGCCAGCCCTGGTTGCACGACTAAACCCATGTTAACCAGGCAGAGACAAGAGGAGAAAAAAATAAAGGTTCTGCAGACATGAGGAGCAATTTCTTACTTGGGAAGAATGACATTCTTTTGTTATTGTTGTTGAACAAAATGGGAAATCATTCAGTTTGAAATGTCGCAGTGAATCAGTGTTTTCTACAGTAAAACAAGTTCAGTCAAATCACTGCTCTTGTCACACACGTGACAGAGAATGCGCAGTCGGCGGACATCCACAGAGGGGTCCACGCGGGCATGACGACTTTTACATTACACATACCAGAGCAGATCCCTGTGGATGTGCTGACGTGTAAAGTATGAATTGGCCTTAAGCAGGTGAAAGGTGGTGTCGAAGGCCACCTCCTCTGCTCAGCGAAGGTTGTCCCAGTTTGACGTAGATGACTTCCTTCACACCTCTTTCAAACCATCTGTCTTCTCTGGTCAGGACACGTACATCACTGTCCTCTGAGGAATGTCCCTGGTCCTTCAGACGAAAGGGTTGTAATCCTGATCTGCAACAGCAGATCAAACCAAAAGAAGACTGCCTTCACGGAAAGAAAACATGAGAAACTCTTTTTTGAGGAGTCAAAAAGGAGGTAAGAGGAAGGGGAGGGGCCCAAAACAGTAACAGGCAGAAGATTGAGGACCTAAAATTAGCTACAGAGCTGTATGACACAACCCCCACCCCTGTGTGCTGCTCAGACAGCATGTCGGGGTCCCCACCTCAGACAGAGACTCTGCTCTTCTCCTCTCAGAAACATCTTCACAACCTTTACTAAGCAGCGAACAGCGTTGCACGACAGCCCCCACCGCCTTCCTGCTGGACGTTTACATCTCACTGCACCCTGACACTGCTCTGGAGCTCATGGACTGCCACAGTGTGTCAGTGTGTCAGAGTGGATGGCAGTGCCACTGAGGTTGTCACAGGCAACACAATACACCTCAAGAATTATTGACAGGCAGACCACGGTTCTGGTCTGGAACTGTATACGCACCCTAGCACTGATAACCGATAAATAATGACAGATTATTTCACTGGCAGATAGTTTGATTTTATATATTCTGGCCTCCGCAGCATTCCTAGCCTTTACAGCTGCGACCAAAGAAATATAGACCAATTGCTAGCAGCTAAAATGATCTCACGTGACGCTACTCAGCCAATTTGCATTTTCACTCAGCAGTGCTGC
>JAPQLA010214627.1:0-11439 GCA_029822935.1 Naso vlamingii
GTGTGTGTGTGTGTGTGTGTGTGTGTGTGTGTGCGTGTGTGTGTGTGTGTGTGTGTGTGTGTGTGTGTGTGTGTGTGCGTGTGTGTGTGTATGAAGGTGTGTGTTTGTGTTCATGAAACTGGCTGAAACGGGGCGTGGCAATGGGAGTGGCCTATTGCAAAATGAAGCATAACTTCCAAATGGATTCACAGACGTGCACAAGATTTAGTGGAAAGGTTGTTTATGAGTCAAAGGACAGCTGATTAATTAGTACGGTGGCCGAGAAGGGCCAAACGCACTTCATATTAAGAAAACAAATGCTAACAGTAAACTGGGAAAACATCATCGTCAACACCTATGCAACATTAAAAAAACGCACTTTAAATTACAACAACAAATGTGAATACGCAAAACACACACAAACTGAGAAAACATATTCATCAACTTAACAACATATGCACAGCAATTGCAATTGATAACCCAAGCGCAGCATTTAAGAAAAGCGTGGCAAAAACAGAAAACACAAAGGAAGTGTTTCCAGGGACACATAAAAGTGACGGACCCTCGCTTGTTTTTTTAATACATCCATGTTTTTTTGTATTTTCTGCCAGTTCTTGTTACTTCTACTCAAGAAGTTACTATGATCTTGGAAAAAAGAGCTAAAATGTAAGTGATTTCGATTTATTTTAAACAAATGGTGTCCATCACTTTTATGTGTCCCCAGAAACACTTCAGTTGTGTTTTCTGTTTTTGCAGCACTTTTCTTCAATGCTGCACCTGGGTTATCAAATTGATGCTGCACATACATTGTCAAGTTGATGAAGATGTTTGCTCATTTTGCATGTGTTTTGTCTATTTGCAATTGTCATAATTTGAAGTGCGATTGGCCCTTCTCAGCCACCGTATTTTAGAGTCAACTGGCAAAAAGGGGCGTGACAGTGGGAGTGGCCTGTAACAAAACAGCACAAACTATAAATGGATTCATGTAACATGGCCAAACGTTGTAGAAACACACACACACACACACACACACTCATTGGTCATGGTTGCCCCGTCCCTACACTATAGCCCCGCCCCCTTCTATAGCTCACAAACCTATTGGCTGTAGACCAGGGCTATGATACCAATTCAATTGGGCCAGATTTTAAAACCAAAGAATTCTGATTGGTCAGGCATTTTCATCAACTGGCATGCATCAGGTAAGGAAAATTTTCAAACCAACACAAATGAAGGAAATTAAAAACAGGCTATGTTAGTCCTTGTGTTCCTTTAAAATACCACAACACACTAATTGCAAATCAACACATTGGTTTGATTTGCCTGGACTGACAAGAGCTAAACCTACGGTTTCATTGTCAGTTTTACATTTGAGAGTTGAGAAAAACAGGTTTTTATTGATCGTGTCACAGGATTACAACTACCACTACTAGACACACATTTTCACAACACTGCTCTGCATCGGGGGTTGAATGTTGCTAGGCTTATGAGGAGTGTTGCAATGAAGATCTGTTGGAATTTCTGTGGTCTCATGTAACCTGTTTTTCTCAGTTTTTCTCTTCTTTTCTGGCTAGACCACTCGGGGGTTCCTTCTGGGCCGCATGTGGCCTGCAGGCCACCATTTGAGTAGACCTGCTGTAGACTCTTGCGAGATGCATCATTGCAGACAGTAAGTTTTCATTTCTGATGTGTCTGTAAGTTTATGACAACAAGATGCTTGAGATGACTGTAATATTTTTAGCTGCTGATCGCAGCTGTTGCAAATTTGTGCTTGTTGTGTTAAAAACAAGAAGGAAATGAAAGTTATTAATGCTGCACCTCGCTTGCACTAATGAGATTTACAATTAATTTATGGGAAGCACCTTAATGCTTTTCTAAATGCCCCTTTTGAGTTTGTGATTGGAAACAATATCAGGACAGTCTGCACGTTTTTAACCCAATAACTGATTAATTCAGTGTTTGGTTTATTGTCACGTTGTTCAGCCATTATTGCAGGTTTAATGAACTCTGCAGACTCGACATCGTGCAGCTGTGGAATCTGAATTTCTCCGTTTTTGAAAAGATGCACAACAGAGTGCTAACATCGATGCATTGCTGTCACAGTGTTATCTTGCTTGTGCATGCAAACACACACAGTTATGCACACTCAGCTGTTACATACTTTCTGCATCTTAAACACCAATACATAAATGAGCATGATTATTCTTGGCTTGCACAGCCACAAACATGCATCTGTGCATTGTGCAGGCATTACAAACCAACATACCCATCCATCAATACTGACAAGACGAAACGTATACACACACAAAGTGACACAACTATACACACAATTTCCTTTGGACATGATAAACAAACCACATGTGAAGCAGTTCTTGTTCACCCAGCTGAGTCATTAGGTGTGGCTCAGTGCGTGTTTGATTTATTTAGGGAATTGATTTATGACAGAAACAGCATACGGTATGCTGCACCATAAAACTAGTTTCAGTGTAGTAGTGAAAGCAGGTGCACACTCACGTCCTTACACAGTCACAATGCGAGTCCTGATGTAACACCATCAGTCACCACGAGTACACACTGCTATACACACTTTTCCTGCATAAACGGAGTGCTACATCATTGCGCTTTATCTCATGTTTTGTAGTAAGTTGTGGTTATGTGTTGTTTTTAATTGTAATACTCTACACACTCTATACAATGTATGGTTATTAGTACTTGTAGCACTATCTTTTTATTATTAGTCTAAGAGATAGTTATCAGTCAATATTTAATTTGAACTTTGACCAGAATTTGTTTATCAAAGCAGTTGCTCCTGCAATGACGCACCTTTATTAAAAAATAAAAAACTTACACCAAGAGCAGGATCGTTTTGTAAAGGGATGGAAATCCTGAAATGATCCCAGTTAGTTTTTAGGCTACATGTCATATGGTGGATCCTTGGTAACTGAAAAAGCCTCTGATCAAGAAGTTGGTGTTACATTTTCAGGCTTTTGAATACATGTTTATCTGCAAATGAGCTACAAAGCTAACGTTAGCTGTAGCATGAGACTTAGGAAGCGAATCTGCTGCGGCCTTTCGCTCCGGCTCGTGCTTTATTTCGTTTGCTGTTGCTCTCTCTTTTAAGTCCAGTTTGAACTGAGACCAAACGGTTTCAGGGCAAGTTGTAGTGGAGTAAACTGGTCCGTCTCAGCTCGAGCTCGATTAGTTAATTGGTTGCAGACTAACAGCCAGTCCTTCGTTAAGACTTTTCATCAACATAAAAACCTTAAACAGTTTGAAGACATGGAGGTGACGTTTCGCCCAGAAAGTGTCTTTACATTGTTTAACATACACCTACAAGGTGATTATTCTGCTTAAACCATGGTCATTTTCAGCAATAACAAACAAAAGCATTCACACACTTTTGGTGGAAGTTTTTCACTCTAAATCTAAAGGTTATGAAGAAAGAGTTTACCATTGTCATGACATCTTTTAATTATAGACCCTTTTACGATCGAGCAGTTAGTCTCAAATCGCATTCTTCCTTTAACACAAAAACATGCTAGGTCACTGTGTACACTTTGTACTTGTACAGTGTGTTCATTTCAGCGTAGTAGTACTATCTAGCACAGCTGCCAGGCACACAAAACAGTCCAAGCTTTACATGTTATTGAATAACATTTGACCACAACTGATAATTTGCATATGCAAAGATGTTGCCAACAAATACATCCCGTTTCCTATGAAATGCAGTGTCAGCACTTCCTGCCATCAGTAACTTCCTCAAACGGGTGTTGTGGGAGTGTTGGGTCTGTATGTGGAAGGTCTATGAGCCTGTTCTTATAGAACTAGGGTTAGAATTTAAGTAAATATTATTAATCATGTTGTATCTCACACATGCTCTGCTCTAACAGTCTGCTGATGGATGCAGACTTGTATGGTGCAGGAATAAGGACTGTTTTTGGAATACATCGATAAACTGCCAGTAAAACTAGTGGCATGGTGTTTTACTGTGTTTTACCTCCTAACCTGTTGGCATGCATGGTTCAAAAACTGTGAATCTGGAGCTGCTGTGTGTAGGACTGCAGTGGTTCTGCACTCTCCAAAAATCAACAACAATACTGTTGAGCCCCAATGTTTAATTTAAACTGCTTTTTACCAGTATGAAGGCAATGGCTTTACTTTGAATCCCATTTTTGCAGATACTTTATGTCAAACAAAATCTGCTTATGAATAAAATACTGTTCTGTCTTTGGGCTTTTTAAAATGTCACTGCTTTTTTGATAAACTTTTTCATCAGCCTTTGTTAATGCTTCATACTGAAAGTTTGTCACTGTAAAGAAAGTGTGGTTGCTAAATTCTATAGCTCCCTGTAATTATTTAAGTCAATATTGAATCATTTAAAAAGGTGTGTTCAGGACAGGAACCTACTTGTACCAGGCAAGAATTTAAATACATTATTTCAAACCTGTAATCCTCCTGACAGTCATCTCTCATTCTCTGGATGGAGTCTTCCACCCACAGCGTGCCGCTTTCAACACTGATGCCAATGTGGTTTGTAAAGGGAATGCTGAGAAATAATTGGCTCCCCTCTCGATATCTAAAAGTTGTCTCCAATGTCAGTCGAACAGAAGAACAGGTTAGTTTCAAAGCCAGACTGGGCTGACAGGAGATTCAGGAGCGACAGGACTTATTCAAAGCGTGCTGACAGGCAGAGACACACCCTCGGCAGGACGGCTGCACTCGTCAAACCCAGAGACATGAGATGCTGAATCAGATTCACGTCTGAAGCTTTTGATGTTTTGTTTGTTTGTTTTAAATAAAAATGAATAGAGGGTAGCCTGATGGTGTAAACTTTGTTACTCATGAGGTCAGTGGCCTGGAACATACTGTACACCTAACAATGATAAAATGTCATCAGGATAAAACGTTCATATCATTTATCAATCACACTCATCAGCGCCGTCTAAACAACCATCAGATTATTTCTGCAAGACGGATTTTAGGTTTAATTCAAAGCCAGTGATTGGATTTGTGGCTGGTCAGTGTTTCATTTTTTTTATCTTGTCAGGGGAAAAAAAGCTCTCTGTGGGTAACAAAACAAATTTTTAAAATAATTTAAATTAGCATATTTAACCGATTATTGTATAAATTCTGGCTAAAGTCTTTCTTTAATTAGTTTATAATAATATTGTGGCTGATGTTCTTTTGTGTTTGCAGAGGCCTAGCAGTGTGTGTGTGTGTGTGTGTGGCTGTGCACAACATTACATGCCACCTCCCGCGTCGATGGGGGTCTCCAGTCTCTGTTACCGTTATTTTGGGGGTCGCAGGCTGAAAAGTTTGGGAGCCCCTGCAGAGATGTAGCTTTAGCAAAAGCAAAAAAACCTGACTTCTGAACTTTGCATTATTAATATAGTCCTTTTACATGGTTACCTACAGAAGCCGAGAGCAGCCATGGTCACAACCATCTTTTTCAATTCGGTTATCTCGAAATCACGAATCAATCATTTTGTTGTTTTACGTTCTTTAAGAAAAGATGGTGAATTTTCCCCAGATCTGCCTGTACTCGACTTTTTTTCCTCTCTCCACATGTCGTGTGCTGCATCGAGTGAAACGTAAAAGTGATTTTGTCACAGGATTCGATATATGGTGTAAAGTCTGGTTCTCAGTGTGTCCAACAAATGTTGAAATCGACTCACCAAGGTCTGCGACGAAGGTGGAGTGTTTGAAATTTTCCTCCCCATTCACTTGAACTGAAAAGCTACAAGCTACAATAAAATGCACTTAAAATTGAAAATTTCAAACACATTGTGATATTTATACATTAAATTTCTCGCAGGTCAAGCTGGTCTGATGCTGTTTGTTATTTTTGTGCTTAGTTTTTACGTAATTATAATTTTTAAACAAAAAAGATCCGGTCCGACAGAAATCTTTTGAGATCAGTGCAGATCAGCTAATAACAACACTTTTCAGAGGGGGGACATGACTATTCCAAGGGTAAAAAAATATATAATAAACACCTGATAACGAATAGGCTCATCAAATTGTATTAATTGTTTATCTCACGATATTTGTAAGCACAATTCAAGTGAATGGGGAGGAAAATTTAAAACACCTCCCCTTGTAACCTTGAAACCTTGTAACCTTGGTGAGTCCATTTTAATATTTGTTGTACAACAGTTAGTTCCGGCCAAGCAATTCGATTGGCTAAGAGACATTAAAAACGTGACAATATTTCACCACAACATCACAGTTTCTTTATGTATTACTCCGCATCAACGCTTACGCGTTGCCACGGCAACATTCTAATTTACAGCTGCGATCAACAGTTACAGGACTTGAAGCGAGGGAGATCATGACAGTCAGTGGGCACCGGTAAGATGTTGCTCGAACTATGTAACATTACTGTAGAGTCGCGATGGTGATGTGTGATACTAATTATGGCCTGATGATAGTCACAGTGTTTGTCTTGCAGGTCTGAGAGCTCATTGAAAAGTTCCTGAAAGCCATCCGTGGACAGCAGGAAAAGATGGAGCCACATACTGTCAGATCGATCCTCGAAATCCTCGCCTGTCAAGCGACAGTCACCTCTGCTTTCACCTGACAATTATTTCACTGGCTGCACAATCAACGGTAACGTGCAGATCAATTTGTGTACTGATACAAAGCGGCGTAGCGCTGTGAGTGCTGGGCGCAGCAGCAGCCTGTGTGCACTGCGTTGCCAAGGCAACAATGAGAGTTTAATCCTGAGGGAACTGTTTTTGTTGGCGGAGCCAAATAAAATACTTAAATAATCTATTTTGTCACCTTTCTTCAACATTTTCTCACTCAGCATTGCTGTTTAAACTGTTGTTGAACTGTTGTATAAGAGCAATATCACACGAGAGGTCGTCATGTTGCGCTGTAATATCGTCACGGCTGTGACTGTCTTCAGCACGAGGCCGCACAGCCGTGACGATGCAGTATAACATCACTCCCTCTCGTGTGATATTTCTTAATTGAGCACACTGAGAACTAGACTTCATGCCGTATATTGAATCTGGTGACAAAATCACTTTAAGTCTCTCCACTCATTCCTTTATTTCTTTAACACAAATGTGTCTGCAATAATCAGGGGGGAGGTTATTTTAGAAATGTGGTATGTTACAGATTACTAGTTACCCTATTTAAAATGTAATAAGTAATGTTACTATTTTAATTACTTGATCAAAGTAATGTTACTTACATTACTACACATTATATTTGACTACTTTTTGATTACTTTTTAAAATTTCTAACGATTGTTTTTGACAGTTAACTGTTAGATGAATAGAACTCTTAGATTTTAAACCCGGCAGTGTTACTGTCAGACGTGCTGTGCTGCAAATTCAACCGAGGACCAATCAAAAGCTTCAGAACTACATCAAACTTTCCTAAACGGCCTTGACTGGAAATGACAAAAAAAAAAAAAAAACATTATGCACATCAAAAACATACAAAGCAACAAAATGAATATTATTCATATTATTTATTCATACTATTTCTCCTCTGTCGAGACAAATGCCCCTGATCCACCGAACCGGGTCTCTCATTTACACTTAATGCCGGCTCCACTTCTGACTCGGCTCTGATACTACCTCTGAGGGCGGGTTATTGGCGGTGCAACTTGAACCCCCACACCACATCCGTGCTGTTTATATGGACCAGCGAGGCGTGTTAAAGGCGCATTAAACCTGCACTGAACAGGCTGAGAGGGGCTTGTGTCTGTCTGCTGTTTGGCACTGAACAGGTCGAGTACGCTCACTGGCAGACTCAGAGGGGGATTAATTGCCCCTCCCTGGTGCCCGAAAGTTTGGAAAAACGCTGTGAAAGTGCCCTCTTGGATGCTCCTACGGTGGATAAAACATGATGAAGAGCCCTCTATGGTGCCCTTCTAGTGCAGAACATGTGGTAAAGTGCCCAAAGACTTTTTCGGTCTTTTGGTGCCCCACCGCATACACAGCAGTGCCCTTTTAACTTTTTATGCCCCTGCTCGTCAAACATCCTGAGTCCGCCAGTGAGTCCTCTGAATTTATCAGCTTTTTCTGAGTGAAAACAGCTGCCTGCCTCAGGAATGTATTACAGTCAGAGTAAATAGCACCAGATAAAAACACTCAAGCAAGCACCTTAAAAACATACTTGTTAAACTTCATTACATGTTACTGAGGTAGATTTTTCCCCCATAACTGTGAATAGAGGAAAGGTGAGGAGACCTCAAACTGGTGACCGTGTATGTTTTGTTAATATTTAACAATTTACACAGTCAGTGTCCTCTGTCACACAAATGTTTTTATCATGCATGTCAGTGTTGCTGCAGGACTCTAATAATGATCAGCACTGTGTGTGTGTGTGTGTGTGTGTGTGTGTGTTCATGTGTTGTATAGATTGAGTGCAGGGTTATAATGCTGATGAACCAGTCCGCTCACAGTTCTCAGGGTCTAATCAATACTTTATCGATCGCTGTGGGGAAAGTGTGTTTTCTGTGGCCCCTCCTCCGTACAGGAGTCAAAGGTCAGTGTCAGCAGCCGTCCTCGAGCTGGAGGGGATTTTCTGTCTCACTGGAGGACTGAAGTCACTCAGTAAATGTTTGTCAGAGGTTAAAAATGTGTGGGAGGGGGCCGCTGGTTCAGCAATTTCCTCATTTTTTTAATTTAAAAATTCATTTTTAGAATGATTGTCTGGTTTATGTCGTGACCACTGACTGTAACCGTATCAGGTTTGGTTTTAGAAATTACACGTAATACCTCATTGTGGCTTTTTGACTGTTCAAAATACCACAGTACTAATGAGCCTTGGCTGCTGTTGACACAGAAGAAGACGGTCAGAGGTGTGAATCAGAGCTGTTATCCAAACCTCTGCGTTGCAGGTGTGAGCGAAACATGAAGCCGCTGGTGATGAATCTGTTAAACATTTATAACAAATATTAAACTTGTGTTTTCAGTTTTTGGGAATCTTTAGCCCTCTCTCATGTAACTTTTTTGAAATTTTAAGCTTAGTTTTTGGATGTTTCTGGTTGAAAGGCTCATCAGGAGTTGTTGTTCATTTGTAAAGTTTTCTCTTTGTTGTGCCTTTGAGTGAGATACTTTCCAAAACAAGTCTTCATCATTTGTGTTTCAGCTGGGAGCGTTTCACTCGTGCTCCACCTGTCAGTCATCTAACACTGTCAGAGGAGAAAATGAATGGCACGTTAAATACTCAAAAAAAACAAACCCTCCTCCTGCTCAGCAACTCTACAAAACAGCAGTGACTGACTCATTTAAATGAGCCATCGTTATGTAACAAGCATGATGGGGTTTCGATTTTTCCCATAAATCGATGCTACTGGCCGCATTTTTACATCCGTGCTGGGCTTCTAACACGTTTGTATCACTACATATAAAGACAGAACGCTAAATTTAACCGTGTAGTGTTCAGTTATTTTAAAAAACAGGTTCTTTTTGTTTTTTTATTTCCTGAAAAGCAACACTATTGAACAAACAACATCGACATGATGTGTTCGTTAAAGTACAGTTTGGCACCATCACTGAATTTAACTGCAGGTGTTTTTATGCACAACATCATGAACAAAGAGTCAAACACGACTCCACAGTACTGTCAATAGAAGTTTACTGTTTAATGGTGAAACGCACCCGAAGTTAATTTGTGTTTCTCATGCACAAGACACGTCACCATCTAAAGGTCAGATTCTATTGGTTCTGCCTTTTATTCTCTTTTAGCTGTTTTTATTTCCCTTTCTTGTGGTTTTTATCGACTTGTTTTAATATTGTGTGTTTAAATGTCCTTGTGTCGGGTTTATGCTTGATGTGAAGCACTCAGAGTTGCCTTGTTGCTGAAATGTGCCATATAAATAAACTTGCCTTGCCTTGTTTGTTACTGAGCGCACTCCTGTGAAACTTTCCATTTTAATGACCTCATGACCTTTTCACGAGCACTACCGTCAGAACAGGCTTTTATCTCCAGGGCACTTAGAGAGTTTTCCCCACAGAAAGTCGTACATCATCCTGACAGACGCTGCTGTAGTTGTTACAGAGGAGAAGCTCAAACAGCTTTTGTGTCTGCTCACAAAAAAGCTACAATAAACAATGAAGAACAGAAAACACACACTGTGGTTTTATAGCATGCAGTAACTGTTAAAAACAGGGTTCTATCATAAACACATCATAGTTTAGCAGAATATGAGTGTGGGTTACTGGTATAAAACATCAGTTTTGGTTCACAGTGCTGCTGAACCTTTATTTACAAAAAACACTGACAGCACAACTTCTTTCTCCTTTCCTCTGAACTGGCTGATGACACCGTTCTCCAGTCTTCTTGTCTTCCAATCCTCCATTTAAGTTAGTGTGAACCATTACATTGAGACTTGTGAGGTGTATAAATAAGAGTTACCCAAATGACAAAATGTTTGAAGTTTTTTGTTGCTGTTTTTGTAAAGGGGAGGATTGTGCTGCAGGAATCTGGAATATTCTAAAATCTTACAAACTTGATCAAGCTCATGAATCTATGATGTCATCAGCCTTTACACAAAGTGTGTGGATCATCATGGGTTTCTCACCTTTGTGACGCACTTCTACGTGACGCAGTGAGATGCCATGTGGAGCTCCAGCTGTGTGTCGACTGTCAGATGAACATCTGCAGCAGAGCTCGGTCTCGCCGCTGCAGCTCAAACTCCGGTGTCATCCTTCATTTTCACATCTGGTTTTTACTGAAGACTTTTTTGAATATCTCTTGAAATCTATTTTTTAATGTTTTTTATATAATCCAAAGGATTATAGAGAGAGTCCAAAACGAAGGAATAAATGTTAGAAAGTGACGCAGAAATGAAGCTTCAACTCCAAACAGGCAGATTAAACTTCTTTAGCTGAAAATGTGGCAACAGACAAATAAAGAGATAAAAATCTGAGCCTGAATCCAGCCTGTGGCACTTGCAGTGGAGTTAGAGTTGGATATAAAATGTCCAAATCAGACTGCAGTTATAATCCACAAGAGCTTTGTTCAGATAGAGACTGGATAAATTTAAAATCCACAGGAAAAAGAAAAGCCACCAGAGCTGATTCAGATCAGGATTTCCATGAAGTCCAGCAGAAACTTGCAGGTGTCCAAGAATCACAAATCCTTTTTTCTTTTCTCCTTTTATTTACATCTCAAGTCCATCTTATATTTCTGCCTTCATATTCCTGCTGTTCTGATGTTCATGAAGGTCAGTCAGTGTCTCTGGTGTCTGTCTGTGAGTCTGTCAGGCAGAATGTGCAGAGAAACTGTCAGATCATCCTGAGAGCGAGCTGACAGACGGCTCAAAACACACACTACTGCATTCCTGGTGGAGGCGGTCATGCCCGGACCTCACCCACTGCATTGTGTGTGTGTGTGTGTGTGTGTCACAGACAGAGAGGTATGACAGTCTGTGTGGTAATATCTATACAACTCTCATTGTGTTGTGGATGATGAGCAGATTACACTCGCAGCAGATCA
>JAPQLA010214690.1:0-17117 GCA_029822935.1 Naso vlamingii
CTTCTTTTGGGTTTACCACAGACATATGGAGTTCGTCTGTTTGCCCGATGTCACTGCTTAGCTTCACTGCACAGTGGCTTGACTCCAGTTTTAATTGACAGCGTGCGACCTTGCTTGCTCAGCACTTCCGCGGATCTCATACGGCAGAGCGTGTGAAACAGGCGATCGAGGGGATACTGAACAGTTGGGGAATAGAGAAGCAAGGTCCATGTAATTTTGCGGGACAATGCGCGAAATATGAAGAAAGCCATGGATGATATGAAAGTAACGAGTATATGTTGTGTCATGCGCACCCTTCAACTTGTCATGCACAAGGGTCTGCTCTCTCAGCGCAGTGTCACAGACACACTGGCTAACGCGAGGAAGATTATAGGACATTTCAAACATTCTCCCTTGGCCTGTTCATGTCTGGAAGACATCCAGATTGATCTGAAGATGGAAGTCAAGCGCCTACAGCAGGATGTGCAGGTTAGATGGAACAGCATTAATGCATTGCCAGTGTATCAGATCGGGACTCGGTATCGGCAGATACTCAAAATCAAATGACTCAGACTCGGACTCGGGGGCAAAAAAATGTGATCGGTACATCCCTAATTAGGAGCATTAAGGCAGATAATGGCCGGGGGTGTGAACGGCATGGACAAATAAAGGATGGGCGCAAATACATGCTGGTTAAGATAAATAGGGTGATAACCTCCCAGTGACTGTTATATCATGAGCGTGTCAGTTTGATATGACATGACATTTCTACAGCTTTTATTTTCATCACTTTGTTGGTCTTAATTAAGGTTGGGTAAATAATCGATTCATTAATGCACTGCAATTATTTTTTCCCCATTTCAGAAAATCCTGAGATTGATTTCCAAAAAAGTACAATGGACACACACATGCTCCACCTCCCATTGCCCCAGGCTGATAAAAATAGGATCAGAGGATGTAAATTAATTTTGGAACAAGAGATATAGGTCTAAAAACCTGCTACCTGAATGGAAATGAAAATAAAACCGCACGTTTTGCATAGCACCCACAGACTGAGGTTAACAGTAACGTTACTGTTGTTTGCTTGCAAGCTAATGAGTAGGCAGCCAACCTTTGCATTTACAGAGGGCTGAAGATAAAGTGAATTGCTCAAAACACGTTAAGAACATCAGTTTCACCACTTAATTACGCAGGCATACTTAATGTTACTCTTTGTGATTTCTCCATCATCTCTCTCCATTGCATTCTGTCCCGCAACATGTCGCCTCTCCTCATGACAGGTTCTTATTAGCTCCTTTAACTTAGACAAAGCATTTAACAAGCTTGATATTTTATTTTAATAGGTTTTTGCTCACCAGCGTCATTAATATTCCCATCCAGTAATGAAGATCTCTGATCAGCGTCTCTGCCCACAGTCAACTTGCAGCTGCTCTGAGGCAGCGCATGGCTAATTGGCATTAAAAGCACATGGGTAATTGGCATATAGGCAAGGTAAAGTTTATCTCAAACAAGCCCATACAAGTGTACCCTCAAATTTACTGAACCCTATTAGTTTGTCAGCTACATGTGAAAAAGTCAAGATTCAACAGCAGTACTTACTGAGTCATGTAATTTTATTTCTCCGCCCAATGAAAAAGCACTTAAAACCGAAGACTGAATTGTGAGGTTCTTGACAATACCCAGCACTAGTCTTCATTGATAAATGCAGCACTTTTCAATGAAGCAAACTAAAATAAAAAAAATACAATCAAGGAATGTAAAATTCTCTATAACTCTCTGCAGTCAAGATTTATATGACACATTATACTTATCAGCTGGCTTTTGAAATAAGGACCTGCCTCTAATAAAGGCTTGGTACCCACTGCTATTGAGGTTAATAAAGGCCCCGGCTATTATTGGATGAATTACGGTATGCGCCTTTTTGCAACAGGCAATTGCCACGCACCCTTTTAGCCAATTGGCATGAACACAAACACACACACACATGCTTGACCTTCATGTCAAATTACAACCTCCTAGGGCCCAAACGGTGGCCGCCAAAGAGTGGGGAATTTTTGCGGCCCAACTGACCGACTGACTGACAAACAATTTGGAATTGGAATTGGTATTGTATGCCTCTAATCTTGGCAATTTCTCTTATGAATGCCCAGGCATGTGATGCTAAAATGAAAAAGGCAGAGCTCAACTGAGAGGGCAGTGCAGCCTGCATACTGTCTACAGCAAGCTCATTGATAAACAACGGTGATAATAAAATAGTTGCGATGCTGACAGTGTTGGGCAGTAGCATCACTACAAGTAGAGACATTACTAACTTAACTACATTTCTCAGCAGCGTGATGGTAATGTCACTACTTCCTGAGTAAAATAGTTTTTTGAACGAAGATGATTTATTGACCAAGTAGTGTGGTAACATCCACAAAAGCTACAAGTTATTTTCACAGAAAACGCTCTTAAATGCAGTGCACTTTTTTCCTGTGGAGGGCCGGATGAATCTAAGGGTAATAACACTGAGAATATGCAATGTGACTGGTGCCAGCTCCAGGCATGTAGATGAGGGGAGCACTTACGTATGATATTACATACTAATCCTGCAGTTAATTGTGCTTGCTGCTTTTGCTATTGGCTTTTCCTGACAAGACCCACCCTACTCTGCCTCTGATTGGCTACATTGCGCTTCTTGACATGTCTCTCACGTGTCTTGCCATGCTTGTTAATGGCCAAGAAAAGAGTCAGAGAGACAAATAACAGTATTACATACCAGTATGTAGAGAGGAGAGAGAGAATGACATCCTGATGTCTCTTGTCATTTGCAGGACATGTTGATGTTCTAATTGCATCTGGGGGTCAGCCATGTTTCTTTCTTGTTTTTCTTATTTGCACCCCGTAAACTGTCCGCGTGCACAGCACGCTACACTTCAGTTTTATGCCTTTTCCCTTTTATTTAGGCTTGGGAAGGTTTCAGGTTTTACCGGTTCGGTCCGGTGTACGAGCTTAAACCAGTTTTGGGTTATGCAAATAAGCAATACCAGCGTTTATCAGTAAGCCAGATCCTGGCACACGTCAGCAGCAACATGTTCCAACACCCAGCGGCCCGATGAGCGCAGACATAGCCCTCAAAACAGTGCTGTGTGTGAACACACTGAACTCCTACAAAACGACTTAATACACCACAGGATTATTTTATGAACACAGACACAACGTGGTTAAGTTTTCCAACGTTTTTTGGACTTCCAGAAGAGATACAGAACAGAAATGATGATTATGCTGGTTGTAGTTTATGACAAGAAGTAGCAAGCTCTCCCTCCTCCTGACGCTAATGTTACTAGCTAACACGAACATCCCAACTGTGGCTGTTTGTAACTTAACAGACCAGCGGATAACTTTATTAACCCGGACACGATGTGGTTAAGTTTTCCAGCCTGTCTAGGACCTCCACAACTGATATAGTGCTGCAAAAATGTTTATGCCGACAGTAGTTAATAACAGAAAATGCCTAGCACCCCCCCCTCAAACAGGCTAACTTTAAGTTAACATAAACGGACTCAACTCTGACTCATTCATAATACTTTCGTTTTGTTTTACAAGACTACGTTGTAAAAGGGGAGGGAAAAAGACACCACATGCCTGCTGTGTTAAGTTTATGTGCGTGTATTTATAGCAGGCATGCGACTGAAAGGAGTAATGTAGCAAATAGTGTAATTCGGTTGAGAGAAAAATGCGTTGTGTGTCTGAGCATAGAACGGCAGTAGATAGAATATACACTGACGGACGATAGCTCACATTTGGTTGCTGTGAGAAATAAAAGCATTTAGTGTCACTCAATTCAGTTGTTCTTCTCATGCGCCACTCCAGTCAGGAGCACTGCAGCATGCGACTCCTAGCGCTTAAAGTCAGAATTACCGGTTATGTCCAGTGTTGAGCACAATGTAAAACCAGTTTAGAAATTTTTACACCAGCCCAAGCCTACTTTCATCTATTTCACATTATTTAAAATTTCGATGATCTATTATTGGACATTGTTGAATCGAACCAGAATCATCCACAACCAAATCTAGCTCTATCTAAGAATCCATTTTTTCGCCACCACAACCTACCAGCCACATCCACTGAAAACTGGCCCATAACAGCTGGTGTCCTATAGATCGGAGCATCCCTAGCCAAATTCATTACCTTATCCACTAAAACTAGCACAATTGTCCCCCAACTCTTCTTTTTTTTTTAACCACAACAGCCTACTATATGCCTTCCAGTGTTTCACCTACCATTCATTTAGAGGGGCTGCAGGTCCCCCCCAGTGTGACCCTCCGCCCCCCAAGACAGGACTCTACCTAAAGTGTCACCAAAACAGTCGCATATGCAACCATTTTTTCAGTGTGCGAATTTAATTATCATCTTTTTGCATTTGTGCGAGTGCTTGATCATTACTGTTTGGGTAACACAGGAACAGTGTTAGACACCATAAATGAAAGTAGTCCTTTTTTTCTTCACCGGCATGGTCTTTCTCTCTCTTTCTGCATTCCCTGTTTTGGCAGTGCCCGTCCCCTCCCTGCTCCACTCTCCCTGGGACAGTTGTGACTCGCACCAGCAGGTGCACTCTACTCAGAGAGTGAGCATGTAAACAGCAGAACCTTTCACGGACCGCATTTACAAGTTAACAGAGTAAGAGAAGCATTCAATGGGCATAAAAACTCACTCAGTAAAATTAGTTGACAAGAAAAGCCTGCCGTAGTTACAAAACTCAGCGCTGTCACATAAATTTACTGTCAGTTTTGCACATCTCTCCCCACTTTCTCATACAAACACACACACACACACACGCTGAGGTAACTTAACAGCCATAAAAATTATTCCAGTAAACATCACTGGACAGAATCCTAATCCGCTTGCGGATTTACTTCACAAAATACTGACACAAATAACGGAGTGATGATGTAAAGTTATAAGCCCACTAATGTAGTTGACTCACCTTTGGGTGTTTACTCTAAGGGAGTGATTTACAAGATCCCAAATACAGAGTACTAAATTGCATGTTCACTCTAACATATTGCACATTCTGTTGGGGTACGTTTTGCGTCTGATCTACTAAGAATAACTGCATGACTGATGAATACAAACACGGTGGAGGGGGCAGTATTTAAATGAGGAATTTGAGTGTTTCAATGGTTTCAGCCACAGAGAGTTTGGAAAATGACCAGTGCAAATGCAAAATGAAATGAAGAGGGAAGAGAAGAGCACACTAGAGGAGAGACGTGCCAACCGCAAAAAAGACATGAGTAATATGAAGCAAAGCATTTATTCAATTTTCTTTAGGCTACAGTGGTTGTGAATGATGTGCTTCATTTGGCTATAGGCCACAACAAGAGTTCAAATGCAAAAACATATAAGAGTCATCCTCAAAATGAAGGAATAAAAGAAAATTACATAACAGTGAGTTAAGGCTACATCAATACTGCTGCATCTTAAATTAAAGACACAGCAATATTGCTACATTTGAGCTCTGTATCCTCACTGACCCGTTGCCTTAGCAGCTCAAAGATGGAGCAGTTAAGAGACGACCGAGTTCCAATTTTATTTTAAAGACACCGATATGGTGTCTCACTATGGACAGGGAGAGACGTAGGGGTTTGGAGACGCCGGCGCTGACACCATTTGTGATTGATCGTGCCCCAGTCATATGATGACTTTACAGAGGACAACAAGACACTATGTATCAGGCATGTATGTATCTGTGAGCCTTGACTACTCTGAGTTATTTCAAAACGGACAAATGACCGTCATTGCTGACCTTGTTGTCTCAGCAAGCAGCTGTTGTGCAGTTAAATTCTGTATTTCATCAGGCTACTACTGCTGACATGCACAGGAAGAGTTGTGGTTCAAGAGGAATGGTGAGAAAACTTTCGCATTTAAGTCTAGATCAGCCCTGATCAACCTGAACAAAAAAGTACTTCTGCGCATGGAGGAAAAGACAACATCGTGGGTGCTCGTGGATAAATCTTAAACACTACATTGAATCTTAAACAATAAATTACACCAGAGATTCCCCGCTACAGGAGTGCTAGACATGAAGATGTGATCGATAGGGGTATAACTGTTTACAAAAATTTCTAAACGTTCACATGATGGCAATTTTACAGTGAAGCTGTTTAACAGTTTTTAAAAAAGTGGATTTGGGCCGCAATTGTACTATATAACCACAAGTGGATGCTGTCACCATTCAAACTCCTCCCAATCACTGCTCTTACTCATCATAGTTATCAGACCAATAGAACTGGCTCTGTGCACAACTGCAGTTCCAAACTTCCGCATATGCCCTCTTATCGTCAGACTAGTTTCCGGTTTACTTCCCGGTTTCGTTCCGTTCCATAGTTCCGCACCGGTAGAAAGAGATGAGTACAGCTTCTAAAAAGAAATACAATGTGTGAGAAACTTAAGAGGTTCCAGCAAATGCCAACGTATGAAAAAGACTGTGTTCATGTAATATTCTTTTAGAGCCGTAGTGATTTTGCCTCGAACAAAAACACTAAAGACGCTAGCCTATAAAGTTAACATTTGCCTTGTTATGCTACATAAACACATGCAGTTGCAGCCACTCCACAGGTTGAAATAAAGAAAAACAGTGACTGAAGAAGTTAAACTATCACTGTAAAGTTGATTAGCAGAGAAACCTGATAGTGATTTCAGGAGGAACTGTACTGCTATGAGTGTTTGTGTAACATTAGAAGTTTCAGCAGCAGTGATGTGTGATTTAAGCTGATCGATTAAAATCCCCCTTTCTTTCTCCTGTAGTGATGCTGTAGGACAGATCATCCTGACTGTGCAGCTGCTGCCTGCAGATCTTTTCATCTCATCTCAGGACTTTCTCTCACTCACTCCTCTGCAACTAACGCTCAGCATTACAGCTGTTTTTCCAACATGTTTCAGTCCCGAATTTGTACATCATTTAGCATTGCACCAATGCATTGTAGTTATACACAGCTACAAAGGTGACCCATGCATAAATAGTCTCCTCAGTCCAAATGTTATATTTGTCTGAATTTTATCAGGAGGAGCTACAGTATTAAGCAGACACAGCCTTTGATTTTGTACAGGTTTGTGCCTTATAAAATAAAAAATATAACAATGCCTTTAGTCTCATTCTGTTCTGAGTCTACTTCATTAGCAGCTGTTTTATCTTTACTTTATAAACATAACACAGAAAACTTGACATACAGTTAGCTAAAAATACTTATTTTACATATAATAAGGCTATAGTAAAACAACAAGCCATGAACAATATAGTCTATTTTTTTACACAGGTAGGAGACATAGTATTCAATTGCCAGTTTATTTTGTCCACTGATAATAAAAAGGGACTAAACAACAATGTAACAGCAGTATCACAAACTACAGCCTTGAAAAAGTAGAGTCGAGATTTTACAATAAAAAAAAAATTTAAAAATAAAAATTATATTTACCTTCATAATGGTAGGATTTAAATAGGCCTTCTGCAGGACTGCATTAGATTGCATTATTTTAAACTAACACAAGGTGTAAACACAAACACAACAGCTCTGAACAATAATAAATCAATAAGCCATACAGGGAATAGCCTAACCTATCAATAACAATAACAGTTAATGCTGCAGGCAGTGTTGGTCAGGACCTCGCACTCTGGCCCATCGGGTAGGCCCGGTCATGGCCTACAGCCCATTTAAATATTACTAAAATGCCCATTTTGAAGGTTTTTAAGGGTCATTTTTAAAAAAATAAGGACTTTTATTTTGAAGGAGTTTGGGGCTTTTATTTTGAAAGTCCGGGGTAGACCCAAGTGAACTGCTCAGTTTGATTGACTGTCAGGTGAGTGAGGATGAGAAGTATCTGCAGACAGACACAGTCAAACATCCATTCAATTCAAATGGCAGATCTACATTCATTTGACCTAATGTGAACTGGTCAAATTTTGATTGACATGTGTACAGGCAGCTGTGTGTTGATGAGTCATAAGAGAAATATCAATTTAATTTAAAGGAGAAAGTGATCAAACCCACACCTTTTTGAATGTGTAGCAGGGCTGAGACTCACAAGCTGGGAAAAACCTCCTCACAGATCCCACAACTCTGACTAAAGCTTACAAAAACTAATCATATCCACATAGGAAAATTCGCTATCTTTCCATCTAAGTGGGTTTCAAAGCAGTCAGACATATACTTTAGACTGCACAGGCCTCAGTTCAAACCAAGATCATGATTTTCTCCTATTTGTGGCCATTATAACTGACACTGAAAGTCCCTGAGGAGAACAGGTGGCACCATTTTTCTCTCTCACTGTAGCAGCCATGTTTAAGAAGTTATCCCAACAAAACTTATATCACCTTGTTCGGCAAGTCCTTGTGGCACTGTACATCCGGTCGCTTTGTCAATACAAGTCACAATTTAGCTACAATCACCAGTTGTTCGAGGTGTATGATCTGGGCATTTTCTCTGCCTTTCAGATTTTTTCCCATTCATTTAGATTAGAAGAGGCAGACGATGGGATTTGGGACTCGAACTTTGACGGCTTATAAAATCCAAACCGTTTGAGTTACTACAGTTGTTCAGAACTTTTCATCAGCAGCGTCTTCTGAGTCATCTATTAGTGTTTGAAGCCGACACAAAATCTTATTTTGAAATGGAAACTGCAGACTTCCTGTTGGACTTAGGTCAGGGGTGTTAGGGGGTGATTTTTAGGTCTTGATGAGACGAGACAATTGAGTCTGGTTTGATCTCTCTACGACATTCCTACAGGCCGTAGTGGCCATTTTAGTGTTTCTAGGTGGTGCTAGAGAGCACATTTTGGCACTTTGTGGGTAAATTTTTACATTTTATTAAATTTTTCACCAGACCTGATGTGCGTGCCAATGTTGGTGAGTTTTTAAGCATGTTTAGGGGGTCAAATTCGGTACAAAGTCGCATAAGTATGAACAACCACATAAACTAAAGCTGCAAGCAGCGTTGGTCGGGACCTCGCACTCTGGCCCGTTGGATAGGCCCGGTCATGGCCTACAGCCCATTAAATGCTGGTAAAATATCCATTTTGAAGGTTTTTAGGGTCATTTTTAAAAAAATAAGGACTTTTATTTTGAAGGAGTTTGGGGCTTTTATTTTAAAAGTCAGTGGTAGACCCAAGTGAACTGGTCAAAGTTTGATTGACGTGTACTGTCAGGTGAATCAGGAAGATAAGTGTCTGCAAGCAGACACAGTCAAATGTCCCTTCAACTCAAATGGCAGATCTACATTCATCTGACCTCATGTGACCTGGTCCTAGTTTGACTTTTTTTCTATAAAGAGTTTTCAACTCTTTATAGAAAACTTTGCAAATACATTACATTGTGTGGTCATGTGAACAGTGGCCTTTTAACAAATACATGTGAAACAACATCGGAAGACAACATGAAATATTAAGTGAAATATGCATACTCATGTAAAAACAAAAATATAAAAAACATCAATAATAAATAACCAAAATGAGAAAAAAGAAAATTAACAATGTCAAAACAATTTCAGAGTGTACAAGGGAGATACAAATTTATAAGTGTCCAATTAAAGTCTTTTTTTAAATTAATATTGCATCATAAAATTCATATACATATATTCTTATCTTGTATGAATTAATTGTAATTTTTAATTATTTTTCCAAGTATTTTAGAGGTTTTTATGGCTTTCTTGTTTGATGTGATCCTAAAGATTGAGTCAAAGAGATTTCGCAGCATGACACAAAATAAGTTAATATTTGGTTTGGTTTGAAGAAACTTCATTTTATGGATGTGGTATTTTCCAATAAGACATATAAATTCAATCATATCGTCAACACACTTTGATCCAGAATTACAGTTTAGAAACAAGACCATATCTTTTAATATAGGAACTAATTTGTTAGTACAAGAAAAAATTAGAAGAGCAGTTTTTACCCAAAACTCTTGGGAATAAATATATTCATAAAATAAATGGTAAACTGATTCAATTTCTTTTTTGAAAAAAGAGCAAACTGGGGAGATGTCAGGTTTTAATTTATGTCAGAATTTGTTACAGGGGTAATATCTATGTAGAATCCTTAAGTGGACTTTCTTTATTTTGTTTGGAACAAGGAATTTATTTGGATTCAACCAAATTTTTTCTGTTGGGATTTCTGGGAAATTTAGTTTCCATATAAGAGTGGATTTGGGATAGGAACTCTGATATGTGGTTGGTGTATTCCTAATATGTTTATTACTACAGCTGCAATCACAAAGGTTTTTCCCAGTTCGGAGTTAGGAGTTTGTGTATTTCTCTGCTCAAAGGGCTGTATAAAAGTGTATTTTTCAATATAAATAACAGCTTTAATGATATGCTTTGTATAATTTTATTATAATCTCTTTGTGATACATATAAGTCTTTCTTCTGAATAAATTCATCATAGCTATCGGGATCACCTCTATCACTGAGCACATGTGCTAAAAAAATATCTTTGTCAATCCATTCTTTGTTGTATATGGACTTGTTTCTAGACAACACATACTGATTTTTCCAAATCACACAAGTGGGGAGAGAAATTACGTTTGAAAGCAATTATCCAGGCTTCAAGTGCTTGCTTGTGGAAGTCTGAAAGCTTGAGGGGAAGTCTGTTACATTTATAATTACAAGAAAGTATAAATTGGAGACCACCACACTTCTAAAATAATAAATTAGGAATGAAGAACCACTGGCAATCATTGTTAGATAAATAATGTTTGATCCAGTTGATCTTAAAGATTTGATTGATTGTCTGAAAATTTAACACATTGAAGCCTCCTTTGGATAGATTTCTAATACATGTTTTCCTTTTAACATATTCAGTCTCGTCTTTCCAAATAAATTCAAATAGTTGAGTCAATGGGTGCACATGTCTTTGGGTCAACATAAAGTGAGATGGCAGGGTAAACTAATCTTGAAATGCCTTCAGCCTTTGATAACAGAACACAGCCTTGTATAGTAAGGTCTCTTTGTACCCAGCAATTTAATATTTTTTTTGTTGTTTCTATCTTCGGCAAGAAGTTAGTAGATGTTCTATCTTGTATTGATTTATGTCTTTATGTACCGAGATATCTTACGGTGTTTTTAACCTCTATAAACTGTGTACAGTTAATATTTCACATTTCTTCTGGTTAATTGAGAGACCGGAGGCCTTTGAGAAAAGTTTTAAAGTGTCCCATATAACTGGCACTTGATCTTCATTTTTCAAAAACAGGCAGGTGTTGTCAGCCAGTTGACTAATTATTAGGTTATTTTCTCCTATTTTTATACCCTCAATGTCTGTACAATGTGCAGTGTAGAAGTTGATAAGTTCTGCAGCAACTAAAAATAAAAGAGGGGATATTGGACACCCTTGTCTAATGCCCCGTTTGACATCAAAACGAGGCGAGGTGCCATTAATTAAAGAGACACTACTACTGATGTCCTTGTAAAGAGTTTGAACCATCTCTCTGAATTTTTCCCCAAAGCCAAAATGCAACAAAGCTTTATATATTAACAGATGCTCTAAAGTATCAAGGGCTTCGTTAAAATCCAAGATAAGTGTAATAGCTTCTTCATTAATTAGATCAGAATAGTCTAGTATATGTAGGATTAAACGGATATTATTACTTATGTGTCTGTCTTTCATGAAGCCAGATTGTGTCTGCGAAATTATTTCATTCAGGCAGGGTTTCAACCTTTTGGCATAAAGGAAGCTAGCAATTTATAATCTGAATTTAGCAGTATTATTGGACGCCAATTATCTAAATGAAAAGTGTCTTTGTCTGGCCTAGGTATTAGAGTTTTCATGCTATTTCTGCTCCCCCTTAGATTTTATAATGGGTGTGTATTGCAGAATGTTGTCCAAGCTAGAGTGAGTCACATGATCACTACAGTGAAGCATCCCTGAGACAAAAACTCAAAACCTGGGATTTTGTCGCTCGCTGTAGCAGCCATGATTAAGAAATTATCCCCACAAAACTTATATCACCTTGTTCAGCAAGTCCTTGTGGCGCTGTACTTCCAGTCGTTTTATTGATATGAGTCACGGTGAAGTCACAATCGCCAGTTGTTCGAGGCATGCGATCAGGGTGTTTTCTCTGCCTCTCAGATTTTTTCCCATTCATTTAGATTAGAAGAGGCACACGAATGGATTTGGGACTTGAACTTTGACATCTTATAAAATCCAAACCGTTTGAGTTACTACAAAGTTGTTCTGAACTTTTCATCGCCAATGTCTCCATAGTCATCTACTAGTGCTTGAAGACAATTCGATAAAATTCCTTAAAGGAGATAGCAGATTTACGAGGCCAAAATTGGGGCCAAAATCTTATTTTGAAATGCAAATTGCGGACTTCCTGTTGGATTTAGGTCAGAGGTGTCAGTGGGTGATTTTTAGGTCTTAAAGGGCATTTCCAGTCATAATCAATGTTTGCTTCATAAATCAAGTCACCTATGATCAGAGGACACAGTGCTCTCAGACGGAGGCACGGTAAAACACTGCGTTAGCTGAGTGGCGAGCATGGGCGAGGTTTGTTTTAACTACCAGACTGTAGCTAGCTACAGTCAGCTAATGCAGTGTTTAAGTTTGGTAGTCGTCGTCTTACCGTGCCTCTGTCTGAGAGTACTGTGTCCTCTGACCCAGATATGAGCAACGCGGATGCCGGTAAGTTTGAATTTGGTTAAATTATCTTTTTAAAACGAATTTTAAAATTGAAGCAGCGGTCAAAATGAGGAAATGTGCAACCACAGAATGATTTTAAAATATGTCCGGTGCTCATACGTGCACTTTTACTCAGAACTGTATTCTTGAACAAAAATGAATATAAACGTCCACACGCTGCAGTTGGGTGTGTAGATGGTATGAGATAAACAGATCATAGGTGACTTGATTTATGAGGCTAACATTGATTATGACTGGAGATGCCCTTTAACAAGACAAACAACTGAGTTTTAGTTTGATCTCTCTACGACATTCCTGCGGGACTCCTCTAGCAAGCCCTATGGGCTTGAACCCCTAATAATAATAATAAACCAAAGCAAAAACAATAGGGTTTCAGTCCTACAGGCTTGAACCCCTATTTACAACAGGGTCCTTGCCCTCCAAGCAACTTGACTTATGGGCTCGGTCCCTAATTACGGGTGTGAATGCTGGCACAAAAAAAAGCATTTGTGGAATGCTGCCTGTAGAAGATGAAAATTTTTTAAACACTTACACTGGCATGAACTACTGAAACATTTGAATTGATCAGCTGGAACTAACTGGAGGAAGATGAATTTGTGTGAAGTTGAATAGATTTCCCATTTGAATCCACTACAACAACAGTGCGAATAAAACTGAACATTTTGTACATTTTAAATGATATTTGAAAGCTGAATGGATATTGAAATTTAGAAGGAATTTGGAATATTCTGATGTTTTGATTTGTGAATGCTGCAAGCATTCACACCCAAAAATTGCTTTCCTGCTGAAAATGCTCTGTGAATGCTGAGAGACGAAATGTCAAAGCATTGCTGGAAAATTCAGAAAGAGAAATATGCAATAAATTACAATAAAAGCTAATGCTGAACACTGCACTGCTGATGAACCTTGAAGCTATAATGCAAAATAGGCAGAGGAAGTGTCAGAACCTTCATTCTACTGAGAAAAAATTGGGTTTATAAGAAGTTGAAAGGGCTGAGTTGGTTAAAGGTAGAATGAAGTTAGAGGAACAGTTATATTTGGGTGAAATAAACTATGAACCTTTAAAAATATTAAATGCAAGGAATTAAAAAAGTAGCATGTGGATGAATGTAATGTTAAAATTTGGAAGTAGTTCGAATAAGTTTAAAAGCAGAAAAAGCATAAATTGCTGAACATTGTCAGATTTAAATGCTTTCTTTCATTCAAAGCAAGAGGAGAAAGAGGGAGAGAAGAAGAGGAAGAGAGAGGAGGAAAAGAAGGGAGTAGGAGGGTAAAAGATGAGGATAAGGAGAAAGGAGGAGGAGTAGAGGACGGGGAGGAAAGGGGGGACCAGAGAGGAGGAGAGAAGAGCTCACAGTCATGCATTAGCTTGAACAAGAGTGTGATTTCTTGAAAGAAAAATGTGCGTGGGAGTGAGGATCAGATAATGTTGTCTTCTGACAGCTCGAGATTAGAATGTATAGTCAGTATTAAATGGACAGGTGTAAGACAGCCAAACCATAATGCCATAGGTCAGTAAATATTATTAAATAACAGGGTGCTGGTAGGAATGCAGCCAGAGAGAGACAGAGAGACAAAGCTGCACAGAGCTCAAACTGTTAAACAGCTGAATAGGATGAAAAAGAGATGAGGATGAAGGATGAGAAAGAAGAGAAGATAGTACACTAACACAGCTAAGATGTTCAATAGTTGACAGTTTGAATGGCGTTTGTAGGTGAATGTATGGCTGAATATTGAAAGAGTGTAAAAGGTTTAAAAAAGACAAATAGAAACATCATTGACCTTAATGATCAGAAGAGAGCTTTAAATAGCCAATCAACATCAGCTGTGTTCTACTGACACTTTAACATTAGACCTGACTGAGAGACAAAGATATCAAAGCCAGTTTGTGTGTGTGCTTTTGTTTACATGAGTCTTAAATGTCCTCACAGCAATATGAAAGCCAGATTGTTTGTGTGTCTGTTTGTTTAATTAGCCAATCAACATCAGCTGTGTTTAACTGTAACTGTAACTGTAACCTTAATATTGGATCTAACTTAAACAACTCTGTGACACAATGTAAAAACACAGTGAAAGCCCTGAAAATGCACCCTCGAACAAAGCAGTCTCCTGCAAAAACTATGCTTTGTTTCAGTAAAATGAGGTGATTTTGAGCACCACAAGGTTGTGCTGAAGAAATACATATGCTGTTTGTGTGGATAAACATTGAAATGATGAAGATATGGCAGTTTTAAAAAGAGTACGACACTCAGTCTTGGGTAGGAGTGTCAGACTGAAAATGACATGAAACTAAAAGGGGCTTCAGCTTTTGGGGTATGCCTCGAACTGAGGCTCGTAGATCCTGAAGTATGTGACTGCTTCCAAACCTACATCACAAGAACCCTCACAAATTTCCTACTGTTTTCTGATGTTTGTTGTGTGATTTTGCCAAAGTTGTAGAATTTACTGGGAGTTGTTTCTGATATTTTTATGTTTCACTGCTTCTCCACTCTAATGATGACATCCCCCACTCTAGCCTGCAGAGGATTTTGCAATACACACCCATTATAAAATCTGAAGAGGGGAAAAAAGGCATAAAACTAAAACTGCGATATCTCAAAAACGGTAGAAGATAGCAAAAACATGTGAATCCAAGAAAAATAGGTAAAAGTCTTCTGTCTCATCTGAAGTTGGAATGGTGTCTGTAGCTTAAAGTACGTGGAAGAAGTACGAGTTCAAATAGGGCTGGGTTTGAAGAAGAGTTTAGGATTTTCCAATACACAACAATGCTTAAAAAAGTTTAAAACAAAAAAAAAGCTTAATATTTTAGAAAGTATAAAAGCTTAAAAAAGCCAAAAGATACAGATGGAATGTCCGTGAAGAGCTGAACTTTTTGATAGTTAAGTGGTTTTATTAGCACAAAGTATGCAGAAGTAGTTAAAGGCCCAAAAACAGGTGGAAGAATACATAATAAGTAAAGAACTGAAGAACAATAGTGTGAATGCTGAGGCAGCATTCACAGCAGAGCCGCGATGCTCTGGACCATGTAGGATTCAACTGCTACATTTTTGTAAAACCCAGTTTTCTTTTTTCTTTTCTTTTTTTTGTACTTTTGACCGAAAAGCCTGCAGACTCTTTATTCATTAGTGTGAATGCTGAAGCAGCATTCACACTAATGAATGAAGACCTGAAGAACAATAGAAAAACAATAGAAAAACTGCATTTCCTGCTGAAAATGCCATGTGAATGCTGATGCTGAAATGCCAAAGCATTGCTGAAAAAATGCAGAAATGCAGAAAAACGTAATAAATTGCCAAAAAACAGTGATAAAACTGCACTGCTGATGAACCTTGAAGCTACAATGCAAAACAGGCAGGAGTAGTGCCATAAACTCATTCCACTGAGACAAGACAAGATTTGATAGAAAACAAGAAGCTGAAATGGATGTGTTGGTTAAAAGTAGTATGAAGATGAATAACACATTTTAAATTGTATTTGTGAGATCAGAAAATAGTACAACATTGTATTAAACCTCTAAAACTGTACACAGGCAAACAGGGAGGATCTAACATTTGCTATAAACATTTAAAAGTTTAAAAACTTTGACCTTCAAAAGTACTGAAGAGTAAGAAGTGTAATTAGAAGAACGGTAATATGTCGGTCAAATAAACCATGAACCTTAAAAAGGACTGAATATAAGTAATCACAATAGTAGAGTTTGGATGAATGTAAAAGAAAGACAGAGAGAAGAAGAGAAGAAGAAGAAGAAGAAAAGAAAGACAAAAAAAGATGAGAAGAAGAAACAGGAGAAAGGGGAGAAAGAAGCGGAGGATGAACAGAGAAGGGGGGAAGACAGGATGAGGAGGAAGGAGAAGGAGCAGAGAACAGGAGGAGAGAAGAGCTCCTCAAAGTCCAGCACATAGGACACAGCAAATGAGATGTTAACAGATCAGCAGCAACTTTACTGAGTTAAGAGGATAATATTAAACTACTTTATAGTTGAAGGTTAGAAGATAGATGAGCTATGGAAAGTTGCTTTGAGTATAAATAGAAGAAAGTATGAATGGGCAACTGTTGAAAAATCTGCTGAGTCAGCAAAACATGTATTTATATGTACTGAAGAGTTTGAAAAGTATGGAGGCAGCAAAATTTGAACCACTGACCTATGGTTTACCAGTCCAATACATTAACCACTATGCCACAGCATCACTAGTTAAAGGGAAGGAAACCCCCAGTTCAGAGCAAACTCCGCCCACTTCAGAAATTTGAAAAATGCACCAAAAGTGGGCATTCTGGTTCTGAGAGGAGGGAGGGGAGGGGGGGGCGGGATTGAAAGTGACATTCCCTGACCAGAGAGAAATGGAGAGCTACTCAGGGCCTGGGAGTTTTTCCCCGCCGCCGTTGCGTATGCTGTCATATGCTTGCTTTGGAGGGTTCTGTTGGTTTCTCTTTCTGTGAAAGCGCTTTGAAATGTCTGTAGATGTGATTAA
>JAPQLA010214778.1:0-17105 GCA_029822935.1 Naso vlamingii
TGTGGGTGAGTTTGTGGGGGATGACCGTATTGAAAGCGGAGCTGTAGTCCACAAAGAGCATCCTGATGTAGGAGTTTTTCTCTTCCAAGTGGGTGAGGGAATAATGGAGGGCAGCAGCGATGGCGTCTGAAGTGGACCTGTTGGGCCGGTAGGAGTACTGCAGGGGGTCCAGGGGGTCCGGTATGCTGCTCTGAATGTGGGGCAGCACCACTCTCTCGAAACACTTTATGATGATTGGAGTGAGTGCTACTGGCCTGTAATCATTCAGGCAGGTGGGTGGGCTTTTCTTGGGAAGCGGGACAGTGGCTGTGGACTTGAAACAGGAGGGAACGGCAAACTGGCTGAGGGAAAGGTTGAAGATGGAGGTGAGAACATCAGACAGCTCGTTGGCACAAGCTCTGAGCGCCCGCCCAGGGATATTGCCTGGCTTCTGATTGGGGAACTTCCTGACTTGTATGGTGGGCACAATGTTGTCAACACAAGTGCTGATGTACCCAGTCACATACTCAGCATAGTCCTGTATGCTGACAGAAGAGTCCTCCAGTGTGGCTGCAGCTTTAAACACATCCCAGTCTGTCCGGGCAAAACAGTCCTGCAGGGTGCTCTCAGTATCTGGGGTCCAGAGTTTAACTTGTTTGGTGACAGGGTTTGTTTGTTTCAGTCTTTGTCTGTAGGCCAGATACAGGAACACAGAAATGTGGTCTGAGTGTCCAAAGTGGGGGCGGGGTGCAGCCCTGTATGCACCGCGTATGTTACTGTAAACATGATCCAGTGTGTTCTTATCAGAGGTGGGAATGTCCACATGTTGGTAATATTTAGGAA
This sequence comes from Naso vlamingii, assembly GCA_029822935.1. Taxonomy (NCBI): domain Eukaryota; kingdom Metazoa; phylum Chordata; class Actinopteri; order Acanthuriformes; family Acanthuridae; genus Naso; species Naso vlamingii. The sequence continues at coordinate 823 of JAPQLA010214778.1, forward strand.
ATATAGTCCGTAGATTGCACTGATTAGAGTCGCCAGCAGTGATGAAAACAGCATCAGGGTGAGCCGTCTCTGATAACGTTGTGGAGTTTGAGTGCTGAGTGCTGCCATGAAGTTAACTCGTGGTTGGATGTAAACAGCGGCCAAGAACACAGCAGTAAATTCCCTTGGTAGATAATAGGGATGACATTTCAGCAGTAAAAACTCCACATCTGGCGAGCAGTGCTTATAGACAGTTCGTACATCTCCACACCATGAGTTGTTGATAAACACACACATACCTCCTCCTTTAGCCTTACCAGAGGCAGCAGTCCTGTCTCCTCGGTGTACGGAGTGAGTCTGTAGCTGAACGGCGCAGTCCAGGACGTTATCTGAAAGCCAGGTGAAAATTAGAACACAGCACTCCCTTATTTCCCACTGGGTTGTAATCCTGGCTCTTAGTTCATCTAGTTTGTTTTCCAGAGACTGCACGTTGGCTAGCAAGAGGCTGGGTAGTGGTGGTCGGCTAGCACAAGCTTTTAGCCTAGCATGGAGCCCTCCCCTCTTGCCTTGCTTGCAACGCCATCTCCGAAGTGCTCTCCTGGGGTCAGCTTGCTCCCTCGGGATCGGTGCATCGAGGCCTTCCTGGGGGTGGGGGTGGTGGCGGCTGCAGGTGCGAACAATGAGTTGTAGCTCCAGTGGTATAAAACCGGTGAATTCAAAGTGGCTGTGTGACTTAACAATGTCCAGCAATGCCTGTCTGTTGTATGTTAGCAGTGTGTGGCATTTAGCAGAAAAAGTAGAAAAAGCAAAAAGAAACACAAAAAGAACAAAACAAAGCCGGCATTCAAGAGCGGAGCGAGCAAACACGGCCGCCTCGGGGGGCGCCATGTTGAGTTGTGCTTGGCGGCTGTGGAAGCACTACAGGACTGCACTCTTTCCCCTCATGAGAAGTTTAACAGCAGGACGATGCTCCCCTCCTTTAATGCCGAGGTCAGACTGCAAGATATTTTTGTCTGTTCAAATGTTCACTGTGTCAGATTAGATGATTAAAGAGTCAAATTCTTTCTGTGTTGTGACCAAGAGACATGACAGACCACGTGTTGCTCCCCAATGAATCATCGTTTGCAGCAATGACGTAAGTGATGTCATCAGAAAGGAAGCGCTCACCGCTGACTACTACTCCTGACAAGCTGTTGTGGGAGGTAAAAAAAGAAAAAAAAAAAAATCAAACATGCTAATCTGTCAGTTCGGATGTTGGGCGTTGGTACGCATCCATTACGACACACTACAGAAGATAAAATGATAGTCAGATACTCACTGAAGAACTAAAGCGTTGTTCACACATCCGGCAAATCTGATTCGTCTCTCAAATCGGATATGACAGAGCAAGTGTCCAGATAGTTTGCAAGTGATCATTGCACATTCTGTCTGTTGCAGCTCTATGCTCATTAACACAACAGGGGGACTTACATTTTTTGTTATTAACTACAGTCGATACAACCTTTTGCTGCACTATATCCGTTGTGTAAGTCCTAAACAGGTTGGAAAACTTAATGTTGTCTTCATAAAATCATCCCGTGGTGTTTAAAGTCGTGTTGTGAAGCTCAGTGTTCACACAACAAAAGTTAATTTGGCCGCCATGTCTGATTCAATTCAGACGTCAGTGCCGTTGGAATATGTCAACACTGATTGGCTGTCACGACTCAGCATCACCTGACTTTGCCTGAAAAATCAATATTTTCAGTTTTTATTTGTTTATTTTTGCAGAACGTGCAGTTGGTTTACAAAACACATTTACTGTTTATTCTTAGAATTCAATCACTCAGAAATCAAAACAGCATCATTCTGTGGAACCAGGAACCAAACACAAGCCGACCATCATGTTTGTAAACAAAACTGTGGCCCTGAATTTATTGTAACTTGTAAAATATTCTGAACTAACATGAAAAACCAAAGACTCGTGATAAAATCGAGATCGTGATTCTGCCATGAAAAAATCCTGACATGATATTTTTGCCGTGTCACCCAGCCCAGCTGGTGCACGTGTTTATTTTCTGTGCCGCGGTCACAGCGGGCTTTAGTGTGCAGTGTAAGATATGATGCCATCTGCACAGCAGTGACTGGTGGCGGCACGTAATGGTTGAAACCTTTGATGACGATCGGTGGCTTGTCAGTTTCAGAATTCCCTGGGACGTTTGACAGTCTGTGTGACACATCAGCATCTATCAGTAGAAAACAATTGAAGTGACACACTGAAATCTGATCTGTGTAATCGGAGCATCCAGACTGAGACGCATCTGTGGAAATCATATTTGAATCACATTTCAAACCGCCTCCCCATAAGGTTCAAATCTGATTTACAAAAATGTCGTGCATGTTTGACTTCCTGAAATCAATCTGGATGTAATCTGGACAGGCACAAAATAGGGTTTGGGCTTGTAATGTGAACATAGACTGTATGAACAGTTGTAGCTAAGAGGAACTTTTCCCTTGCAGCATTTCCTCCAGTCAACCCGGGGAAACAAGTGGGTTCACATTCTTAAATCCAAAATGACTTTTGTTGGTTCAGGAAAGTCTCACATCAGCATCAGAAAACCAGATTGAGAGATGCAGCTGGTGCTCAGTGGCTTTCACAAAGATGGTGGGAAGGTTCGTGGTCAGGGCAGGGCCATTTTTAAAAAAATGTGTGAATTCTCCCATCAGTGCTATTGATCAAGATGCTAGTCGCCGGGCGCCGCACGCTGGCTGTCCACTGCACTGAATGGTTGGGATGGTTCCATGATGGCAAAGGAATAAGACTGAATTTTGTTTAGGATCTCTACGACTGCAGTTATCAGAGCTGACGAGTGCGGACATATTGAAACGTTCATGCCCCCAGAGGATAGCGGCTACAATGATGGAGTTCAAATTCGTAAAGCGTGGATGAGGGACGGCCGGACTCCCTTTGAACTCTGGGGGCGAAGCAGAGCTGAACCGCCTCTCTCCAAGCCTCGAAACTTGTGGAGGGAGCTGCGTCTGTGTAAAGTTGAATGTCCTCTGGCTCCATGATGAAGTCGTCACAGAAGACGGAAATAACACTTTTGATGCTCTGAATGTGTGAACTGCAGTGTGTGTTAGTGGTGACGCCTGGTGGGCTGATGTTGAACAGAGGAAAAGGAGAAATATCGAATCCTTCTTTAACTTCTTTAGCCAAAGGGCTGCCGACAGTGTGGGGCTCTGCGAGCACAGACTGGAGCTTGTGACAGAAGTGGGAGGAGTCAAGAGGAACCTCTATACCGAAGTGAAAACCAAGTGTGAAGCCATCGGTTAAAAAAAGAAAGCGTCAGGATGGTTTTGTGGAGCAGTGAGCTCAGTCGACTGAGCTTTTCAGGCCCCCACAGTCCTCGAGCTAAAGGGTTGTTGGTTACCCACAGCTGTGTGGATTTTGATACATAAATATGTAAATATTGTAGCTAAAATACAATTTAACAATAACACAAACACAGAAAAGTCCTAAAGTCAGTGAAGTAGCCCAGTACTGTGAGTAAGACAGTCAGCGATCATCTGAGGCGGCTGTTAAATGTCGCCTGGCGTCTCCGGCACACTGCTGCTCTGGTCATGAAGCTTGAATTTCACAGCCCTTGTCATAACTCAACTTCCAGATGTACAAGTTTTTCTTTTCCAGTCCTGTTTGACTTTTAAAGGGGCCATATTATGCTTTTATGGTTTCTGCTTTCCTGTAATTTTTTTATATAACTTTTTTTTGGACATTTAAAAGGTTTTCAAATTTACAAAGCTCAAAGTCTGTGCCAGAGGAAGACACTTTCTCCCACCAGAAAACTCACCTTTAGCAGCTCAAATGGCTCATTTATAGCGTGACCTTTTTTTCCATTACCTCTCTTTGTCACTGTGTAAGGTAACAGCATAATGCCCACCTCACGGCTAATCAGCGCCCCCTCACAGAGAGCAGAGTGGAGGTGGGAGGAGTTGTGGGTGGGTAGTGATGTGTTAAATGTAACACGTTTAAAACTGTATTTTTTTGACTAGGAACGAGTACTTTTCATGTTTCTTTTTTAAACTGTACTTCAGATTCACACAGTGGGCGGGGCTTGTGGAGCTTTTCAATCAGAGCTGAGCAATCAGTGGTCCTGCAGAGAAGTATCAGGTATATTTCTACTACATATTATACAATAGTTTGTTTGATGAACATGTAAGCATGTAAAGTCACCCCATCACTCAAATTAAAGCATAAACCTGTAAATGAGCCTTGTGGCCTCTTCAAGCTGACACCTGTTTGGAGAGAGGAAAATGTGTGAAAGTGAGGATTTATCTCTGAACAACAGAGGATGGCAAAGAGAAGGAAACGTTCTTTTAGAACGTTTATGAAGCAGACATAAGTATCTCATGAGCTCGAGCTGAAGGCTTAATTATCGTGTCAAAACCAGATAAATTATCCCGTCTTGTTATCCTGTAATAATGTGATGATTATTTTGTGATCTCGAAATTTCAGAATGAAAAAAGATAGTAGCGACTATGGCCACTCTCAGCCTCCGTAGGCAAGCAACCTTAAACCCCCTTGAATCTTATATTTAGCATTTTATTCCAGTTTTCTCTCCAAATATATAAATGAATCTTTTGGTTTACTTCATTTTTTTAGACACCAATGGCTAATAGAAGTTTAAACCCTGAAACCTGAAAATATACCCGTGTGGTACCAGGGGAGTGACATCACTGTAACTTGGCGTTTACCTTGTTCATGATATCCATCAGTCAATTCCCCCAAAGCTTTTACCTGTGATCTCTGCTGCCTGAAAATGCTGAACTTCTGTCCGGCTGTTTTCACGGACGTGTGAGGTCACCACAGCCACTAACAGCTGGACCAGCTGTGACATTTCACCTGTTAACGTCTGCAGAGTTTACGGGGAGCAGTGTTCGTTAAAGGATCCACTCAGCTTCCTCGCTCACAAAACTTTAATATGTATAGTTTGCATTAGCCACAACAACCAATCCGAGGAGTTCGAGGAGTTGTACATGTTTACGCTTAGTTGGACTGCAGCGCATACATGTGGAACTATTTATGCAAAATGCAGAGCAATAAAAGCATTTAAAGGCTCCCGCTGCTCGCCCAGTTTTGCCAGCATCAGGTTACTCGAGGTTAGCTTGAGCACCGTCAGAATCAACACAACCACGACAATAAAACCCAGGTTGAAAAACAAATATTAAGTTTCTTCTGTAGAGCGAATTTCTCAGTGAGTACAATAACTTACACCCCTCAATTATCTTCTACATCATCCATCATCACTTCTGCTCTGAAGTCCTCGATCCTAAACTCGCAGTGATTTCTTCTCGATTGGTCCGCCTGATGTCGACTCTGCCAAAACAACTTCTTTTAGAACACAGAAGAAAAACAACTTTATATTTTTGTCCACTGTGTAATGTTGCTCTGAATTTGAAAGTTAAATCAGTAATGAATTAAATGCAGCGTAGGATAAAGTACAATATCTCTCTCTGAAAGTGTGAAGTTGCAGAAAATGGACGTACTCGAGTAAACATATTTGGTGACATCCTGTTTAATGGAATGGTGTAAGGCTAGCGGACCGTTGTTCCTCCTGCCTGCGGGTCACAGACAGTGACAGTGTCATGGTGAGCCTGTCCACCTGTCGGCAGTGGATACTGTCGGAGGTGTAAATCTTCTGCCGAGGTGTTGTATCAGCACTGCTTCTCTCCGTTCCTCAGGCTTCTCTCCGTAATGAAACACCCCAGCTGTTTTCTCCCCGTGTTATCTCTTCTTCTCCTCCACATATGTGGCTCCCAGGCGATGGCGTCATTCTCGTCTCCAAGTTTTAATAAATAAACCGAGCCCAGCCTGGGCCGTGGCGGGCACTTGGCCAGTTATGAGCAGTGTTTGGTTAACCTCCGGCCTTCTGTCCAGTGCCTCTCTCACCATCTCAGCGTGTGCGTGCACAGACACAAATATACACACAGGCCGTACAGCGCGCTCTCTCTGTGATTACATACCAGGACAATCTCATGTTAAGCCAGCCACAGGCTCATTGCTCTATCTGCTGTGATAATTCCTGCACGTAGGACACTCTGTGGATCATACTGAGCACTGGAAGGTGTAAAAGTGTGTGTCGAGGGTGAACGGGACAGCAGGAATGTGGCTGTGTGTGTGTGTGTGAACGTGAGCTTAGAAAGAAAGGGAGAGGAGTGTGTCATCTCTCAGGTCATGGTTTAAGCAGACGGGGCAGAAGGTGCACAGCATTCACACGACCCTTGTTTGTGTGTGTTCAGCCATGACTCGTCTGTGTAGGATGAAATATGTGGCAGGAATGCATGCCTGCGTGGATCAGACTCCTCATTCATCTTGTGTTCACAGTTCAGAGCCGTGGGTGCAGAACAGAAAGGAACAGGGCGGACATGGAATGTGGATCTGATTTGTCTCTTATGCTGAGGTCAGAAGACACAAACCAGCCCGACCTGGAAGACGCAGGGCGTCAGGTAGGCTCAGAAATGATCGATGAGCATCTGGAGCAACAACCGCTCGCTCTGTCTTATGTAGTGTGTCATCACGGATGATGCTGCAGGTAGGACACCTCACGACGTCCTGACAGAGAGAAGAGCATGTTTGGGTTCTCGTTTACCTCCCATGACAGCTTGTGTCATCACAATGATTCGATTTTTTTTTTTTTTTTTTTTTACAAATTAATTTTAACACAGTTATTTTTTTTAAATGTGCAATTAACGTGCATAAGTTTTGACCATGGCCCTCTCCGAAGTTTTTGTAAATCAGGAAGCGATGCAGCCACCACAGATACACAACTTAAGACAAGAAAGCCAAAGTGGAGCAGTGAGTTTACATTCTGACAGTATTTGTCATAGTCTGTACTGTGCTGGGACACGGAGACGAGACTGAGGGAGCGGTTGTTGTTGCTATAACAACAGACATGAGCAATCAAGCAATAAACAACAACAGACTGAACACAGCAGAGCTCGATCAAAATATGTATCACAGTATTTTTCATTGTTTTGGATTGCTGCAATAATAACAAACATACATTTGCATAAAATGAGCATATTTGTCCAAAAACATGCTGATAAGAGAATTAAACTGAAAAATGTTTCTTCAAGGTACATTTAGAACGGAATAAAAAAATGTGTGACTGATTTGTGATTAATTGCCATTAAATATTTTAATCAATTGACGGCACTTTTTGTTTTTTGGAAGATGATGATGATTTTTCTCAGTGAACATTAGCAATGCGCAGCGTCCTTAAAGTCCTTTCATCACAGTTAAAGAAGAAACTGAGCATTTTTCAGCTTGGACCATATTTTCCCTGTGTGCCCCTGAGTTCATTTGCACAGGGACGGTGCACATAAATGAACATTGCTCTAAATGGCTTAGTGTTAGCAAGAAGGCTAATCTTCAACTGTTTTCAAATATTCTTGTTTGTTTGTTTTTTTGGCACGGTACAGTTATTTAGCACCTTTTGACAGTGGGAAGTGCAGAAGTCTCTGACAACATCATGAAAAAGCATTTCTCTATCCAGCATTTGTTCTGGGCTGTGTAACCAAATGTCGTTCTGAAGTTCTGCAATCTTGTGGACTGATCAGCCACAACCTGAGTGTCTAACACCCCATGAACACCTGGCATTAAAATGCAAATATGTATCCGGGTAAGTTATCCAGATAAGGAAAAATGTGTGTTAATGTAAGGTGTAAATGCATCGAGATCAGATTATGATCAGATTTCTCAGACCACATCTGAAGGTATCTAGCTCATATCGTGTTTGGATCTTCTGTCGGTGTCAATGCAATCTGTAAAAAAAAAAAATTAATACTGTTGGACGGACAGACGTTACATCCTGCATCCAGAGAGAAGACACAGAGACATTTCACTTAAATATGGTGAGAGTGAGGAGAGTTGACCAGCAGGACGATGGATAAGTTGTCAGAGTGAAACGCAAAAAGCAACTTCAAAATATTTTGGAAGCTAACAGAGAACTTGGTAACTTAAATGAATGAGGAGTTTCTTTGCTCGCCTCGTCATCTACGCTCCGTTCTTGTTCCATCACATTCACAGACGGAATAAAACTCCTCCGAGACATATTTAAAATTAATCTGATGTCAAATGAAAATGACCATTGTTTCGCTCCACAAACACGTTGTTGGTGATCGAGAGCAGTGAGCTAGCTAAGCTAAGCGAACACACTGTATTTTGTGTGATTAGCCACCTTCAAAATAAAAGTCTACTCGCATTTCACCTTCTAAATGCTTTTTAATGTGAAGCTGCAGCTGTTGGAAATGTTCAGTTTGCATTAGCAGTAACCTGACGCTGTGCTCTGCATAATGTTACTGTTTACTCATGTGGGAAACTTCTCATGTGCAGGTTTTGTTGCAGAGGAGAGAGATCCGAGCATTAAAAATACCAAGAGCAAATGCAAAGGCGAGATCCGATCTTTCATTATCTGAATAACTCATCCGGATTCAGATCGCATGTTAATACCAGGTGTAAAAGGGGTGTTATTGTCCGACAAAGGCTGCCTGTGCTTCGCAAGCTGTTGTCAGAGGCTTGCATCATCGACGTGGGTCAGCAGTGAAAACGACCACAAACTTTGACGGGGTGCATTCGCCCCCAACAATCCTGTTCGGGCTCGTTTCTCGGCTGCCAGCTGCATTGGCCTCCCTCAGTGCTGGACCAGCTTCCAACATAGTTGTCCCCTTTAGCTACACACACACACACACATATACACACACACACAAATAGGGCCCATGTTGAAAAATACTGCAGTTCTCCTTTAGGGTTTAAAACTAAAACTGTCTCACTGACGGAGCTGAGAAAGCGTTCAGATGTTTTGTGAATATGGCCGCTGCTTACATCACTGTCTCGTCACTCTGACATGAGCTGCAAGTGTGTGTTCAAACACACACACACACACACACACAAACTCTCACAGGGCGGAGAGGCTAATAGCTCCTACGCTGCGGGCTGACTGTTGGGGGCGGGACTTGTCAGGGCTGTGTGGTGTGAACAGCAGCGCCGGCGCTTGTTGGAGGTTTCTTGGCCAGTTCAATAAGTACAATTGGCAGCAACTTGTCGAGAGGGAGATCACTCTGATTGGCTGTTCAGGTCAGTGGTCCAGGGCACGAAAAAGACGCCAACAGAGAGAGAACAGCCCCTGAGCCTGTCGCTGTAGTTTCCATGGTTACACACATTCAGCGCGGCTCTTCCTTGTTTTTCTGCCTCTTCATTAGAGCCACTTGTAACTTTTAACAAACGTTTTATCAGGTACAAGCAGCTATATTAGTGAGTGGGTTCAGAAAAATGCTGCTTAACCATGACAGCGGTGTGTGTGTGTGGAGAGCCTGCTGGTCTCCGGCTGTTGTCATCGCGGTGTGAGCGGTGACAAGTTTTGGGCCGACAGCGGCAGACTAAACGTGGCAGCAGCCGATCTCTGTCGCAGTGTTTTCTTTGCTGTCAGTTTGGTGGAAGGAGCCGTAACAGTCTTGTTTTGGATGACTCCACACCAAATCTGGCACTGAAGCACCATCCTGCTGGACTGTGCCGCACTGAGGACACGATGTATTTGTGTTTTAACTCCTGTGAAACACTCAGAAAAAATACCTTTACATTTCTGGGAGGCACTGCTCTGTTCTCGGTAATACTGCTGCTCTCTTTGTCAAACTGAACCAGCAAGGAGGAGCAAAGTTTGGATGCAGTGTTTGCAAACAGTAACGGACAATTTCTGCATATTATGCTTTTACTTAATATAAAGTTCAGTTTAGTTTCATCAGTACCTCCTGAAATGCAGTGAATGTAAAGGTCTGATGACTTCGTACTTCAAGTTGTTGAGTCATTTCATTCAGCATAGATGCAGATGTCAGTGTGATAGATTTAGGTCTTAGTTTGCATTAGCAAAGCAAAATCCTGGATAAACTCTGTCGAGTGCTGTGGAATGTGTTCTCTGACCTGTCGGCCCCATCCGTGCAGCAGCCACACGTCCCTCTGAACTGAGAGCATGTGGATTTTAATTTAGAGAAAATCTGGGAACCAAAGATGACCTCGACTCGTTCCATCAGGGCTGATTGTCCTTCTTAACAGGAAGCACCTCTGCTGGATTCCTGCGACTCAGGTTGTTGGAGCTGCTGACTTGTGATGGCGTGAAGGTAAAACAGATGGAGAACTATCAAAACGTGTAATTCCAACGATCTCAGGAGAGACCAAGCACATAAACACAGGAGAGGAGGCTTTCCTCCACAACCTCACCGGGTTGTAACTTAATCCACTGATCTTAAATTGAACCAAAGTACCTCTGTGGAAGAGTGGAGGGAGCTTTTTCACAGAGGTGCAGCCAGTGCTGCTTTACTGTTGCACAGCAGCTCTGAAAGTGTGAGGTCCAGGGAGTCACCTTCCATCTGCACACACACAACTGCATCAACACCTGGACATCTACATAATGTGTTCTAAGACTAGAGGGTCCAGAATTCCATTCCTTCCTTAAAGTGAGCGAAGGGTCATTTTGACCACCAGATTTTAAATTCTGTTATCTCTCATCATAAATACCCAGTAAAGAGAGAAATGCATTCACTGTTTTAGGATGTATTTATTCAAAAAACAAAATAACACCTGAAGAGAAGCCAAGGAGGAAGAGAAAACGCCCACTTTCATCGGCAACGGATCATCCAAAGACTTTGGATTGCTTCTGCAACGCTTTTTTAAACTTTGTAACTGTCTCCACCCACTTCAGCAACGAAAGCTGGGGGCGTGTCATCAGTCTCTGGTTGGGCAAAGCGTCTAGAGGCTGACTTGTGAGCCTCCGGGCAGAGTTGGTCATTCTGGAATCTCCTGAGGACTCAGTCTGACCCCGCCCCCTCCCCTCACACATATGCACGAGGGAGGCAGGTACCAACCCGCACAGAGCGGAGAGAGGACCTCAGCACGTCGCCCTCTTCTCTGCTCAGCTTCGTTTCCCCGTGTCTCAATCAGTCGTATGAAAACACTGAACATGATCAGATTAAATGGAAATAAACAAACACGGCCACAGAAAAACAGCAACCATGGCGTCACGTTTCAGGCCCTTTAACTCGGTCGGTTGTCACCTTCCCTGAAAAGTGACACCACAAATTAACGATCACTCTGGTTTCTCCTCAAGTTCATCCGAACTCACTCCCACCACGGCTTCTCCACTTCAGTCTTTTTTCTCTTGCCCTCTTTAGCAGGCGAGCGTCCTCCGGTAGATGTGGAATGCTGGCGGCTGTAAAGCATTTGAACGTGGGCTGGTGTACGCCAAGGGCAGAGTACGCACAGCGAGGCAGGGAGGCATTTGATTGGTTCTTGACCACGCGGCAGCGACTAGTCGGAGTTTTTACAGGATAACAGCTGCTACAGATGTTGGATCCTTTTCAGTTCTTTTTCAGAGCTCATATGCTAATGACTGCTGTTGAGGTGTGAAGACCGTTTCAACCAGTAAAACAAAAGGTGTAATTATGAATAACATTACCGAGCCTGCCACGAGTCAAACATGTTTACCACAGAGAGGCTCCGTACGTCTGTCAGACTATTTATGTTTTCAGCAGAAACGACAACACTGTCATTTGAACACTGATAACATGTAATTAAGAGAAACTTTTTGTTTTTGAATTTGTCTCCACTTTCATTTCATTTCTTTTGATTTCTCTTCAACCTGTATTTACTTTTTTAGCCACATGGGGGCAGCAGAACAAACTGTCTACACAATATTGACAGAGCGTTGCCTCACAACGAGCACGTTAGCAAACAGTTGTCTGCTAACACCTGACGGCATTGCTGTTAGAGTAATTAAAAACATATTTGGTTCTTTAGCTGTGAAATGTTAACGAGCTCGTCCCAAAGGCCTCATCGGCTCCTCTGAGCTTCAGGAGGGTTTTTTGTCACCTTATTTGAAAATGTAAATCAGGGTCTTATTGGTCCCTCCTGACATGACATTTAGTGAGGATCCCCTGCGGTCGGCACCACCGCAGCTTAAACAGCTGCTTTCACTGCAGTGTCTGTCTGCCTGTCTGTCTGCCTGTCTGTCTGTTTGGTTAAGGTTAGGTGAGGGGAACAGAAGAGTTAGGTGCAATTCTCTGGGCGTTCATCACTACAAGCAACAGTTTAAACACAACACATACTCATTTCATACAGTAATACAAAAATGCTGATTAAATCAATTTTGAACACGTTAAAGTGTTCTAAACATGGACCCAAAATATATAAACTGTTTAAATTAATGGACACAAGTGATGACTTGAACTGCATGAATGAGTTATTTGTTCTTCATTACACCTGCTGTTTAAAGTGACTACGAGGAACTCTGAAGTGTTTCTGAAACCGTCTCATGTTTCCTCTGATGATGATAAATTTGCTGTAACAGCAAACGAGACCCTCAGTGAACAGACTGATGTTTTTATGTAGTTACTATTAATGTCCGAGATCGGGTCTTAATCCCCACAAACTCATACAAAAAGATTTAAAAATTTTTTTTTTTTTTAAATTTCATTGTTCTGTGCGATGACAATAACATAATTATATTCTCTGCCTGCGGCTGTCAGTTTGCACCTCAGCATGTGACATTAATGCAAATGTCTGTGTGACGTTAGCCTACAGAAAACAGAGCTAACAGGTCTCGGGGACATTACTGCCGTACAGCTGGCTTATAACTTATTTCTCAGTCACATATAAACACATGACATCATCACCATCCATCCTGCCGTCTCTCTTTCACTCACTTCCAAAACAAACGCACGCGCTGCCGGTGTTATGCCGAGTTCTGCCTGCCTGACACGCACTACCAAAGATCTTTACGATAGTAGCTGCTTGTGTCACTACTGCTTTTGTCCAAAGGGGGCGCTAGAATCAACAAAAGCTGAAAGTTCCTCGTAGTCACTTTTCATAGTGATATATTGGGTTTATGTGTCATCCTAAGCAACCAACCTGGGAATGAAGTTCAACAATCAACTATCAGTACAAAACATTAATTTAGGAATGTAGTCAATGAATTTATCGGCCCTTACCAAACTCCAGAGGGAAGTCACAGGCAGCTTTCCCGTCCCCAACTAAAATGCCCTCTGTGCTGGATTTGAAAAACCATCTGTGGACAGATGGCGTCATGAAGACAGAGGATAACACTTCATATCTGCTGTACAGCCACAGTACAGTTTGAAAAGCACAATCACTTGTATGGAGCGAGTTCATACGGTCGTGTGTGTGGATGTGACGTACTGATGGAAAGGGATGACCGGCTCCACAGCAGGTTTGGGTGCGGTGCCTCTGGATCCATCAGCCAGGCAGAAACAAGTCCACCCCGAGCCCAGAAACGGAGGCTCAAACTGGGCGATTTCTCCCTGCTCCAGGTACAGGTCACCTCCAGAGGTGGAGCTGTCAAACATCTGGCTGGCAGTACAACTTGCAAACAATGACCCTAAATATACAGAGAGACAGCCAGTGCATGTGACCTGTCAGGACAAGTTGGTTTCATTCAGCAGATCATTTTAAAGTCATCACTGGTGCAAACAGCTGAGCGACTAAACAGAATATCCATATTTTTAAATCTCCTCAAAAGCACATTACTAACGCTGAAGTGGGAGACGGAACTGAACATAATAGTGTTTTTGACTGCACATCTCTGATGTTACAATATTGTACTGATGACTATTGATGCAACTTAATTCAATTTTGATCAATAATCATCAGTAAAGTTGCATCCAATAACAATATAAGTTGTCTCATGACGCTTCACTTGACGCAGCCGGTCGAAGCTACGCTCTATAACAGGGTCTTCAACCTTTTCCAGCCCAGGGACCCCTTGATCGATAGAAAAACAGAGCAGGGACGCCCAGATTAAAAAACAAAAAACAAAAAACAAAAAACTAGAAAAAGTGTTGTGTTTTAAGACGAGCCAGCTGTTTTTAACATAATTTATACTCAGTCATTATCATATTTGTAAAAAGTAGCTTATTATTGCCCATTAATATTTTCAAAAAATTCCCAGATATCAATTATTTTGATGAAAAATTTTTAAATATTTGGGGGGACCCCCTGCAGCACCTCCACCGACCCCCTAGGGGTCACGACCCCCTGGTTGAAGACTACGGCTCTATAATTTACTGTGTTTGTCACCAACAACAGTGAGGACGCAGTGCTTTTATAAACTTGCTTGTCACTGATGACAGATCTTTTGCATAATCGTTGAATCTGAACCTGTGTTATTATAAAAAGTCATAGTCAAGCAAAAGTCATGTTATAACGTCGTGTGAATGGATTTTGCATCACATGATATTTGTCTTTGAACTTTTAATTCACGGTTTCACGGCGGGAAGCGCCGGTTCCCAGATCTCACGAGAGTGTGTTGCTGAGACAGAGACAGGTCTGGAACAAAGTTAATTTTCTCCTGATTTGTGTGTCTGAAAAATGACACTTTTGTGTCAGAATGTTCAGAGGATATGTGTCTGTGAAAAATGGGTCCAATATGTATCTTGGTGACGATAAGACGAAAGAATTGGTCATAATCTGTGATCACGTTCATTTCTCCCATAAGAATGAATGGACTAAAGACTGCTTCCTGTCTCCTAAAGGGGCGGGGCTGTGGCGAAAAACCATGTGACATTGATACAGGAATTAAACAGTCAGTGAGAGGTGTCGCTTTCTATTAAACATTTCTGTCTTAAGTGCCGATCACACCAATAAGCGTCGCTAGAAAAATGTTAGCAGCAAATCCACAGTTTGTCTCTGGTGCAGCGCGACTGTCGGCCTCTGTTGCTGCTGCGTGACGCGTTTTTCTGGTGATTTCTAGGCATTAAAGTTAAAATAATTTCAACTTTTCAGCTTAAGGTGTGGAGTGGCATCGCTCGTCACTGTCACTTCTGATTGAAGCAGCCAATTAAATTAAGTGGGAGGCGGGCTTTACTACTCACCACGTGCTTCCTGAATTGTTGCCAGGGGAACAGTAGCAGAAACAACAGCATATTGGCGAACACGGATGTAAAGTAAATACTGGCTGTATTTTTGTACAGATGTACTTCCAGGGAATTTTTAGAGCGGCCACGCTCTGCGCAATGCTGAATGTTGTGATCGGCCCTTTATGCTGTAAATCCCTTTTTTCTTTTCAACATTCCTCTTTCTCTGAAGGTTGTAATTTTAGCTAAAATTAAAAATCTAAACCTCCATGAATTGTATCTACTGACGGGGAACTATCTAAAAAAGTGAACTACTGATCTGTTCAAGTGAATCCTGTGATTGCTATTGTGACGTGTCAGCGTGTTGACTTTGGACTTGGAGCATATTAACACAGGTGTTTTGAACTGTTGTGCTAATTTGCACATTTTAGCAGTTTTCCAATGTAAAGTGAAAATGACTACACTAGAAAGTTAGAAATTTTTTCCATGACATTGAGCTGTGGTCTCGACTAAACATAAATATCATCAGTTATTTCTTGCTGAGCCGTTTGGAACTTTAGAGAAGAAAAACAAAGGAAATTTGTGGGGCGTAATGCAGCAGAATGTGATTTTCCTCTGCTGGTTTAGTGGGTGTCAAACTGTCTAATCAGTGAATTTGCTGTCAGTCCATTGTGACTCTGTACACAAGTTTTGGTTCATTTTCCATTTCAGGCATTTTCCACAACAATGAAGGCCATGGGACTCTGTTGAAAACCGTGCAAAAAAAACTAGTAAGTGAACCACTAAGTGAAGACTATTTAGTCAAACAGTGGAAGTCATATTTTCCACTTTCTAAATGTTTTATCATAAATGCTTCAGCTATATAATACTTGATCAATGTACTATCGCCGACAGTACCTTCTTGCATGAGGATGCCTTTGTAGATCGAGTTAAGAGTTTCCTTTTCAATGGAAACCTTTATTGTGACGTCTTCCTCCAAAGAGCTGAGCCAAAACTTGCTGTCGAACAACAGATTCTCCAAACACTGACTCAGGAAACCTGGAGGAGAGAAGGGTAGGACACGAGTGATGAGATGAATATATGAATATATCAACTCTGGAGCAGATCTACTGTCATATTCTTGTTTATTAGCAGCAGCAATAGCAGTAGCATTAGCAGTAACAAGTACAACTTCATGCTTTTGTCCTATCTAGTACTTGATAGCTTAGAAAAGTCAATTCTGATTCAGAAAACTTCATGACATCCTGCATAGGTCATTTACAATGCTTAAATAATTTTTCAAAGGTTACTTTAAAAAATAACTCTTAAAAAAAATCATCATACAGAGTTTTAAAGAGATATGCCAACTTTTTTTTCTTTTTGTTATTTATATAGTTCCAGACAAGAAGATAGATCCCATTCTTTGGACTGTG
>JAPQLA010215104.1:1791-17058 GCA_029822935.1 Naso vlamingii
AAAGAGTCACTCTCCAGCTTATTGAACTGCTTCACTGACATGCTCATGTCTGTGTGTGTGTGTGTGTGTGTGTGTGTGTGTGTATTGCAGAAAGAGCTGGGGCCTCATGTACGAAACTGTGAGTAGGATTCTCCTTAAAAGATGGCGTACAGACAAAACACAGAAAGTGCTTACGCACAAAAACATTCTGGGTTTTAAAGAGGGTGTATGCACATCCTAAGCCGGTTTCCTTTTATAGATCACAATCAACTCGAAATGTGGTGCACCTTTTGCGGCAGTCAGGTGACGCCCAGAGTTGCCTGTGAATGGTCAGTGAAACGCCCCGAATGAATTTTTCATACAGACCAAGAGTAGGAAGTGGTGGCTGCTCCAGAGCAGGTTGGCTGTTCAGTACAAGTTACCACGTTGACACAGCGTGGTAAAAAATAATCCACCTTCATAGAACTGAAAACCCAGAGTTAAACCTGAAGTTACCTCGCTAAGCTTAAATCCTGCTTTGTAGTGCAGGCCCCAGGACACAGTTGCGACAATGTGGGACGACCATTGCATTTAACAAGGTGGAGACGGTCACTCTTTGTATCATGGAAAGCCTTGTCTGCTGTAGAATGTACCCAAACTCATCTTGCACAAGATTATTTGCATCCAGTAAATTATGACAGATAGGTATCATTCTGGAAGAGAACATCTGTCTGTGGAAAACAGCCATTTCCAGTGACATTGACCCCTGTGAGCTTTGCTTGCTGGTGATGGAGGAAAACAACCTTTCAGTAGCTCCGTGTCACAACGCTCTGGATGCAATACGACTTTATACAGAGACCTGAGACCTTCGATAAGAGAACTCCTGTCAAAGCCTGATCACTGATGTTGTTTGTAGCATACAAATGCCTAAAAGAAACACTATGTAAACTGTTGCTAAACTCATAAACTTCATGTGATTTCAGTGTAATATTCCATATATATGACAAACAAAATGTTAAGAATCATGATTTCCCTTTGGGCTTAGGAGTAATTCCAACAGCTGAAATAACCTGAACATTACAATCAGTGAAATACTTTAATTGTTGAAACTCATTTGATTTTGGTTCCAAACACTGAAAACTCATAAGCTACTGATTCAACATCTAGTTAATTAATTAAATATATATTAATTAATAGTTAATTAATTTCTTTTTTAAAAAGAAAAAGTATCAAATTTCCACAACTACAATATCACAGACATTTTATTCGTGTAACTTGAGTAGGTGTGAAAACCTCACATCTAGCCTGGTAAACCAGACCCATAATTTACTTTGCGAATAAATTCACCTTGTGGGAAGGGTCTGGCCACTCTCCATTGGGGATTCTTTGCAGAATTTGAATCCTAGTAGGTATGGTATCAGATTAAGTGTAAAACAAGACTGTTCTTAGGCTTCATTCAGACTCCAACACAAAATGTCTTTTCTGTTCCCTGCTGAGTTGAGGATTCACGTGTCTGACAAAACAGTGTAACGCCGGGGACACACAAGGGGCTGAAGCTCTGCAAAGTGCTGCGGAGCCTGAATTCTCCCCTTTCCAGTTTGCTGTTAGCACGTTGCTATCGTTAGCTCGTATATACCAGAAGCACATTTCTCTGCACCAGTCAACAAGCCATTGTACTCCTCTGGTCTCTTGTAATCACCTATCCTAAAGCCACTGATATCATTGGCACAGGGTGTTGAGAATGTAGCGTTTCACACGGTGCAAACATATATTGTATTTAATATTCCAAAGTGAGCTTCTTATTCCTGGCTGTGCCCAGCATTGACAAACAGAGCGGCCTATGAGCTAACGCTAGCGACGTGCTAACAGCAAACAGATTGAGAATGTAACAGCTCTGGAGGGACCCTCATATTGTCGAGCAAACCCGAGGAGCTACGGGAAGACACGACACATTGTGTCGGGTCTGTGTTGGGTCTTCCCGTAGCTCCTCGGATAAACTGAGCTCAGCAAATATGCTCAGTCAGTCAAGGACATACCCATGTATTGGGCAGGTCCACATCCAGTCCAGGAGCAACCTCATTCAGAGTGCTTGATATTTATTCTTGTTTCTGCACTTTGTGATGTGTCTGGGCAGATGTGACTGAACTGAACAGTCCTGACATGCTGTGTGTGCTGGAAGACTTACCTGATGCCAGCTGTTCTTTCAGATGGTCTCTCTCTTTGGTCAGCTCACCAGTCCTCTCTGTTGCCACACTGCCCTCTGCTCACACATCTCCAACTCACAGGATTTGTTTTGGTCTGCCAGCTGTGCAGTAGTGACCATGGACACACCCACTAAAAAGTTAATTGCTCATTACTGAATGAATCTATAAAGTATTTACAAAGGGCAAAAGAGACCAATTCATGGTTTTCACAGCTCTGTCTTTGTCATAATGACGACGAT
Source organism: Naso vlamingii (assembly GCA_029822935.1). Lineage (NCBI taxonomy): Eukaryota > Metazoa > Chordata > Actinopteri > Acanthuriformes > Acanthuridae > Naso > Naso vlamingii. The sequence continues at coordinate 4,193 of JAPQLA010215104.1, forward strand.
TCATGAATGTGTTGATGTGCCCTTTGGGGACTTAGAGTATTTCAGACACTGATGATTTTTGCATGCCCTGATTTTTCAGGAAATTTAAGCAACTTTAAAGTGTTTCTAAAGTCAAATGTTCTTATTTATATTCAGGAAAAGTTCAAGTATAATAATGTGTAAGTGGAACATATGCCATCATGTTCAGTCGTAACACATTTTTCCAGTGACGAGTAGTGTAATGGATTACTCATAACCTCCAGTAATATTATTACCGTTACTCCAAAATAAAACAAATATTACAGTTTGGTTACTTGCTTCTGGTTTTTATTGATTAATTTAAATCGTTTTGTATTAGTTGCAACATGCCACAAAGTGTTACATAACTAACACATAATCAGCGGTAAAACCGCTTTGCTTCGGATTTCCCCCCTGACCGTTCCACACAAAGTTCATATTATTTAAACTTTGAGCAAGTATGTTGTGAAGTTATAGTGCAGTTGGGTCCTTTCATGTGAATTTATCTCTGGATTCTAATAGGGTATCTATTCACATATGTGTTTTTTGCTGCCATGTGAGCCTTTTGGATTTGTACCTATTTTAAGTTAAAATAAGTAAGTTCAAATTATTTGAACATTGACCTAGTTTGCCTCTGACCTTTCAAAGCGCAACCAATGAGATATCAGCTGTATGTGGCCAGAGACCATTTGGAAGCGGCACTTACATGTAAAGGAGGGAAAGAAAGACGAAAGAAAAGAGAAATTTAAGGAGTGCAGTATGGATCAGTGGGAACAGTTTGGTTTTCAAGTGCACAGAGAGGGTACCCAATCAAGCTGTGACACTATACCTGACTGGCTCTCTGGGACTGACTGATAAAAAATGAACATAAACTTTTGGTCCATACCATGGACTCTCAGACGACGATGTAGTCTGCTGCAGAGACTGTCTGCATGTGTGCTCCAAGTTAGTGAATTGTCAGGAAAGACACCAAGATATTTGTATGAAAGAACCTGTGCGATGGTTTGGCTGTGAATGACTACAGGCCTGTGGTCACCGACTCCTCAAGGGCTGAACACCATCTTCTCTGTCTTACTGACATTCAAAACAAGATGGTTGTCCTCACACCAACTCACAAACCTTCGAACCCCCAGAAGTAGTCAGATGGGCTGCAGTTCTTCTTCAAACTGAAATTGCTGTGTCATCTGAGAATATAATCGTGTGATTGTTGGGATAAAAACTTCTAAACTCATCAGTGTATAGAGGTAATAAACAGGACTCATTAACAGTTTAATTAACAGTGACGTACTGCCCATGATTAGGCAAAAAAATCCAACAAAAAAACGAGTGATACCATAAAAGGAGAGCTATAATGTTTTTCCATCTTTTCTGACCTATAAATGTTGTTACAATGTCAGATATTCGTGTTAAATGATGTCATAGTGTCACATAGTGAGGTTCATGCATTTGGACTGTTGTAGTTGGCTCTGCTCTCTGCTTCAGGGATTATTGTCAGCACTTTGTTCAGGATGATTCCAAAAAAGTGTGTTTTTTGGGGGAGGAGGTGACTGAAGGACCATTAATTTGTTAAGCTTTCCAACAGAGGCAAGGACCAGACAGAAGTTGAGAGCGTTCCTGTTTCTTATGGATTTATTCTGTGTGGATTTATTAACTTCCTCAACGTGAGCACATGAGCTGGATTAATGGCTAAACTGCTGCTAAAGTACCGCATGTTGCTTTGTCCTGTTAAAGAGTGGAAAGCGCGGGCTCTAAGTAACATTTTATCAGTGTCATAGCTATTTATTTTGTGTCAGTAAAGGGGTTGTGAGTACAGCTGAGTGCGGAGGCGTGCATGAGGGAAAAGGGGAGGAGTAACTGACACAGACCGTTTTGAGAGAATGCAGAAAATAGAAGGAAGAGAGAGGGTGCATCACAGTTTTCTGAAGATCTACAGACTTTACTGTTTAGTCAGTTGTATTTAGCTGCTTTATAGGAGTCTAAAATCAAAATTAAAGACCCGAAGATGAGTATAATAGCTTTCCTTTTAAAGTCATTTGGTTTCTTAATTAGGATTCAGCTGCAGAATTTACTGATCGCACATTTTATTTATTTATTCTTGTCTTATTTTTACCTGCTATGTTTTTCTCCTTTTTTTATTGTATCTTTTATTCACACTGTTTTTACTGACAGTGGTATCTTTTCAGTATTGAGCACTGTCATCACTTTATCATGTTTGTCACAAATCCTGTTCGTGTGCTGTTAATTGTATACAGGAGGAAGCTGACTCACTTCACTGTAAATCAAATCTGTCCATGGATATAAATAAAAGTTGCCTTGAAACTTGAACCTTGAAGCTGAGCTAAAACCAACAAAAGGCATGCATTTGAGGTAGTATCCTGTAAGTGCCTGTTAATAAAATGTGTTGTGGCTGTGATGCTGTTATCTGTACTTCTTTTACTCCTACATGTGAACTGAACGAGATCTTTACAAAAATGACCTCTGATTTCATCAGGCTGATCATAATTTTCTTAGAACACTTAATTACTACTACAGTAATTGCAACCGGACAGTAGTTGATGTTCTCCTTACAGCTTGCTTTCTTAGAACCAGGAATGATGATTAATGGTAGAGTCCCTTAAGAGGAGGAAACAGCACATTACTACACACCCACACACATTTAAGGAGAAAGTTATCATTGCCATGTTAACATTATTGTTGTTAAGTAACATAAAACATGAGAACAGGACAGCCCCCCCCAACACACACACACACACGCACACACAAACACACACAAAAACTGTGTTTAAAAGGCAACCAAAATCTCATCACTGTGAAAAATAATTTAAAATAACTGAGAAACTTGTTCTCAAGACATTTTTGTTTAAATGTAATAATTGTGCCTGAATAATTCATGGACTGAAATATATATGCAGTGCTCCATTAACCTGCATATGTGGTCATTCTATGTCAAAGGACAAAATTTAATATTTTGTTTTGTGAAGGTAAAAGCCAGATTTATACCAATGTGGTGAGAGAAAAAAACCTTTTTAGAGAAGTTCTGTGGGCAAATAGCCTCCTGTCCTCATCCCTGCTTATACTCAACCTGCTTCAGCTGTAAATATAATTCAGCCAGCTGCACCTTTTTGCCCTACAGCCCCTTTATAATTGGAGCGATGGGAGATACTAGAACAGAAAACCCTCTGCATTTCTTGCCTGCCTTGCCAGTGAGTAGTTCCTTTTTGGAAAACACTAAATATTAATTTGCATGTCTCCTGTGCATTAACAATATCTTTAGCATAAGTGACAATACTTCTTTAGTGAGCCTTTAGCAGCTTTCCTTGTTTTCATGGTTATTGATTATCAAATATTTTAATATTATAACGATTTTGCAGCTTTGGTTCAATTGTCCTGTTGAGTAGAAACAAAGAGAGATGACACCAGGTGCTCTTGATTGTACACTCCAGGTGAATGCAAGGTGCTCTTGACATGGAACTGATAAACTACAAAAAGAAGCATAAAGGCTAACTTCAGGCACACTCACAATGAGCGAGGATAGAATGAAAAGCCTATATTCTTTAGGGCATCGTGGAAGAGTAAAAAGTCACAAAAATGCCGACCAGTTTCAACACACACGGGTCTTCTTTAAGGTGTGACAAGAAAAACAGTTAAACCGAATAATTTGCCATGATTCATTATATAGTGCAAAATCTGGATTATGTCAGCCAATCAAATAACAACAGTGAAAAGTGTGGAAAAAGTTCACAATACATTACCACAAAGTTCATATTAGGCCTATATAATCGCCTTGGATAACCACACAGGTAAAATGTAAGGAAATCTATTTACATTTGCTACATAGTCATGGTGGTTATATTGTAAAATATAACAAACAATAAACCAACAAACAAACAAAAAAAAAGACAAGGTCTAAAGCAGGTAGATCCAAAGTCCGGCCAGTCACGGCACAAGGTCAGATGTTATATGGCCCGCAGCTCCTGTATTAATATGTATTATTTATGGCCCGCCACACTGTCAGACAGAATTAATAAATTATGCAGGTTTGAAATGCAGTTTCTAATCTTACCTCATGGTGGCAGCACCACTCTGTAACTGCCTAGCTGTGTGATGCTGTATCTCCTAACAGCTTCTTTCTGCCATGGCGACTGTGGATAAAAAGAGGAAAGTTGATGGTGAGGGCCGCTGCTTCCAGGAGAAATGGAATTTACAACTTTTTTTTCACTAAAACCGAAACAACTGTGTTTGTCTTATTTGCCAAAAGACTGTTGTTGTGTTTAAGGAATTCAATGTAAAGAGACATTACCACACAAAACATGCTAATGCATACGACAAGCTATCAGGGAGTGACTGTGCTGAAAAAATGAAGCAACTTGAAGCTGTCTTGGCCTCACGCAGCATCTTTCACACGGGCCTGTGAGTCAAATGAAAATACCACCAAAGCAAGCTATGAAGTGTCCATGCTACTCCGAAGCATGGCAAACATTTGACCTTTTATGGTTAGAAAATGTCAGGAGGGACCGTTTGCTCTTGGGCATTTTCACATGATCAAATCTGGCCCTCTTTGAAGAAAGTTTGGACACCCCTGGTCTAAAGTCTATTTCCTCATTTAACTCTGGGTATATAAAGCATCACATTTAACGATCCACTAAGTCTCCCTTTGAAGTAGTTTGTAAGTCCGTCCCCTCCTCTAATAGACTTTCTCCTCTAGTTCTATACCCTTCACCTTTAAGTCTATCACTGCCATTTTGGCATTTATTGCAATGACATGCCATGGGATAGTCTATATTATTAATTTTAATTATGTTCCACCGTCTATCTTCTATGTTGCCCTAAAGAATAAAAGTTGTTTATCTTATCCTTGGCTCAGTGCGAGTGTGCCTGAAGTTATCCTTTGTGCTTCTTTTTGTAGTTTGTCCTCTGTTAGTCTTAATCTTACTCTGTAACTGGGCATCTGAACACTATCTACAATGTACCTTTTCAAGCATTTCGGGCAGATGTTTCTAAATGCTTGAATTTGGAGAAAATTGCAAATGGCACTGTCTTTTTGTAAGTAAATTGGACGTTTTTTTGCAACCCTGTTTGCTGGGACGGGAGCCTTCTAGACATTTCATCAGAGGATGTAGTAAATTGCAAATGGACTGCATTTATGCTGCACTTTTCAAGTCTACTGAGCACTCAAAGCACTTTGTACTGCGGGTCAACATTCACCTATTCACACACATTCCTACATTAAAGGCAGGGCCATCGATCATCAGAATCAAATAAATCTGACTGCATCAGGAGCAATTTCAGTTCAGTACTTTGCCCGTAGACACTTCAGCATGCTGACTGGAGGAGCCAGGAATTACATTCACCAAACCTTGGTAATGTGGACGCCCCGCTCGGCCTTCTGAGCCACAACTGCAGTCAAGTCATCCCTCACCTGCTGTAATTTTAAATCGGACATTAGATTAAGAGTTCTAATCACTATCTGCAGAACAATAACTGCTGGGTCAATGTGGAAACCCCTCCTCTTGCCCTCTGTAAATACTGTGTGTGTGTGCGTGTGTCTTGTCGCCTCCACTGCACACAGCAGACTCTACATGACAGCTTCATTTAAAGCCCTGAGACCAAGAAAACAACCGCTTCTTAGGCCTTGTCCAGGCTGCAGGCAAATCCGTTTTATTTCTCAATTCTGTTTTTTTTTAACACAGACTGCCCATGCCATCATTTGCAGGTGATAGGATCGGATTTGTTGCGTCCAGACATCACCGCCCTGTACCGACCCATCTTCATGGGTTACTGTGTTGACAAGGTAGGTGTCAGTACGTGTGCTGGTGAGCAGCTTTACAACATGGAAGTACAATGAATGGAAAAATGGAGATACATCATCTCGCTATCCGAACATTTCAGCTGTCAAGTCACAACCGAATTCCATTACAGCAGACAGACTGAGCTACAGAACAGACCGATGAACGTTACGATGTTCCGTGCTGCAGTCATGGTAGGCTTCACTGTGCAGCAACAGGTTTGTGACGTACACAAAGCAGTGACTGGTGGGAGCATTTCTTCCTCGGAACATTTGATGATGAGAGGTGGTGTGCAAATTTTCGAATGTGCTGCGGGATATTTGTCAGGATCTTTGGCCATCTAGCACCTCGTCTTGTCTGTCAAGACACTTCATTCAGACGCCCAGTATCTGTGAAGTGACTCAAAAGACACTCTGATATCTGATTTGAGCAAGCAGAATGTCTGGACCGAAGATGCATCGGTACAAATCAAACTTGAATTGCATTTCAGAGCATTCGGCATTTGGTTTGGATCTGATTTGCGAAAACGGATTTCAGGTGGTTTTTTGCTGTTCAGACTTTAATCTGGATTTGCCAAAAATCGGATTTGGACTGGCAGTCTGAGCAAGTCCGTGGTGGTTTAATAGGGTGCATTGTACAATTTTGAGGTATTTGTACCCTACTCGAGTATTTCAATTGTATGCCACTTCTACTTAAATACATTTCCAAGGGAAATATTTTACTTTTTACTCCACTGCATTTGTTTGATAGCTGTGGGTATTGGTAACTTTTGCAGGGATTGAAATGTTTGTTCTATTTTAAGGGACTGTCCTGACACCTTTGTCAATCGGCAAAAACTTAAAATGAGGATAAATTTAAATATTTTGGTGTTACTCTCAGCTCTGGGTAACATGTTGAAATTTAACTTTGCAAACTTTATACATATAAGAAACTCTCTTACTGTTGAGGCATCAAATAATTTAAATGCAATTATTCGTCCACATTTTTTGTATTGAATGACAGGTTGGTCTCATGCATGTAAAGCAGCCTTAAGACCACATGCATTATTTTTTTTAAATGCGCTTAGGATCCAAGACAAAAAAACAAAACAAAACAAAACAAAAAAACATCAATATCACCACTGTCATAAACTCAACAAATGTATTTTAAATTAAAAAAAAAAAAAAGGTAACACATTCAAATGTTTACTTACTCTTTAAAATCATCACAGTGCTGCATCCCCTGCTTTGAAAAAAAAAAAAAAAAAAAAGTTACACTTAATCCAGAAAAAGCAACACAAGCCACTCATTCTGCTATAAGGGGAGTGTGCAGTTTTGCAAAATGTGAGACTTCGTTCTGGAAATCATCTTTTTCTTTTGAGTCCACAAATCAGTGGAATACTCCTCAAACAGAACTAACAACAGTCACAAACTTTTTAAACCTTTTCACTTGACAAAACGTTGGTTACTGTCACAGCAAACCTTCACACATTTGTGAATTAGTTTTGATGGTGGGTGGGGGGACTTCTGGATTTAAGATGTGCAGAATTGTACTTACATCATTTTATCACAGTAAGTTTATACTTTGCACATATTTGTGAGAGGCTGTGTGTGTGTGTGTGCACTCACAGGTTTTAGGATGTGGAAGGGACTGTGTCCAGACAATTTTATTTCTGAAAATGTACACAAATTCATTAAGCATTGCTATGAGAAGGGGTTGTGTGTGGGGATGATAATGTTTTTAAAATTTTATGATCTGGTGTTTTGTACAAGATTTACATCAAATTATTTTCTGTTTCACCTACCTGCCCAGTACGGTGGCCGAGAAGGGCCAAGCGCACTCCAAATTCAGACAACAAATGCAAACGGAGAAAACATCTACATCAACTTGACAACATATTCACAGCATCAATTTGATAATCCACGCACAGCATTTAAGAAAAGCGCTGCAAAAACAGAAAACAAAGTGGAAGTGTTTCCAGGGACACATAAAAGTGACAGACACCTGCTTGTTTTTTGTTTTCTCTGCCACTTCTTGTTACTCCTGCTCAAGAAGTTGGCTATCATCTTGGAAAAAAGAATTAATGTAAGTGATTTTGATTTATTTTAACATTGTAACTGATCGTGAGGTTCAGATATTATTGCAGATATTTGTTGTTTTTTTAGCTTTTTGCTTTTCATAAGCCTGACGAAATAACTTGCACACAGTTGGCGCATTATCTCCAGTCCGCCAAATTTTCTTCCAGTTAATGTCTCCATAAAGCGAGGTCCAAAAGAATCTTGCTGAGGGCAAAGTTACAGTTAGTGTGAGATTCCTGATGTATTTATCCAAGCATTTATTCTTGTTAATGTCCGTTTCTCCAAGGAAAATACCACTGCTGACTGGATCAAGCAATGAGACCTCAGTTACTGATCCTCGAAGAAGCAGCCAAAACCACTGCATACTCTTTTGGCATGATTGGCAACCATGAACTTAGTAAGAAATTTATCACGTTAGTAACTGACCTTCAGCATTTAATGTCATTACTTAAGAAAAGATATTTTATGTTGGCTAACATAAAAAGAGACGGTGGTCTGGAGGCACTAAGTTTTGAAACACACAAGTGAAATGGTTAACTAATTTGATTAAAGAAAATGGCACAATTGGAATACTAAGATGATAGCCAACTTCTCAAGCAGGAGTAACAAGAAGTGGCAGAGAAAACAAAAAACAAGCAGGTGTCCGTCACTTTTATGTGTCCCCAGAAACACTTTCGTTGTGTTTTCTGTTTTTGCAGCACTTTTCTTAAATGCTGCGCGTGGGTTATCAAATTGATGCTGTGCATATGTTGTCAAGTTGATGAAGATGTTTTCTCAGTTTGCATGTGTTTTCTCTACTTGTATTTGTTGTTGTAATTTGCTTTGGTGGATGAAGCGGGAGGGGTTTGAAGTCAGGGGATGTTTAGGGAACAAAGAGGGTCTTGAAGGCTAAATGGAGGAGGAACTTGAGGGTTGAGATCCAAGTTAGGGGCACTTCTCGATGAGTGCGTGGCGTCATCATCCCCGTGGTTCCTATGAGAACAAAGAAGAAGAATTATGAAGGTAAAAACACAGGCGTAGTGATACTTTGTGAGAAAATAGGAGCAACCAGACAGGGACCTACGGTGGAGTTTTTTGGGGGGGTGGAGTGCTGGTGGCGCGCTCGGCAGTGCTGGGATGAAGCGCTTGCGTGCTGAGAGAAAAAGCGCTGCATGTGTGTCTTGTCACCATGACAACAATATCTTGACAAGAGCTGCTGAATGATTGACACCGTTCTGTTGCTTTTACTGTCATCAAAGTAATCATCAAACAGAGGATCCTCTCCCTCATACCTTGCTTGGATGATGAGCTTAATCATGGTATGGACCTGCTATTACAGCTGAAGCGACCAGACATGGAGCGAGGAGGACGTGGGTGCATGACATGAACAAACACAAACACACAAACGAGCTTTACTTTCTGCTCTGATAGCTTTTGTCAGACATATCGTACAGCTCCGGGTACATGGAAACGGCCAACACCAGCTTCTCCTCCAACTTTGAGTCCTGACCGAGCTACCACTTGTTGAAACGACGACACAACCATTTACTGCTTGTTGAAAAGGGCGCAGTAGTGTCAACAACACTTTTCTAAAAAGTTCAGAAATTTTAAATTGAAATGCTTGGAGCACTCAGACCAGCCAGACAAAAAAAGGTGCGGCATTCAGAAAAAAGACGCTGGGCGCTGCGCTTTTTCTCAGCTGCCTGCTGCTGCAGACGCTCTTGCATTGAGAACAACTGAGTAAAGATGCTGGCGCTCAGGAAAAAATGCTGTGTGGACACTGGCCCTGAATGAAGCACCGGTGTGTTCAATCAGTGAGGGAGAGTTGTGTGGTTTTGTTCCTGAACTTTATTTTTTATAAACTTCATTAAAAACAAACAAACAAACCTCATAGAATAATATATATTCTTACTTGCAAAGAATGATTTGAGAAGTGAGAGCTTCACTTGAAATTTTCATGAAAACACATCTTGAAAGTCTTTGGAGAGAATCCCAGCTGCCTTTGACTCTGTTGAAAAAACACAAACAATCCTGACAGCTGTCAAATGTCATTTCTTGAAATGACATATTTTCAGATGCTGCTGATAAACAGACATTACTTGTTGCCATCGAGAGCATCCAAGAGCTCCATCACGTGCTTGTGTGAAGCATGTAGACTATTGCAGTAGTCCTGTAGGTGTGAATGCTGCTCCAGCTTTTCACACGTCATCCATCTCTCTCTCCTGTCCCACCTCACTTTAACTACCTTCACAGTTAGTAACAAGTGCTATAAAGGAATCTCACTGATGTGCACTCCGATTTTCACAGTGCAGTGATGTAGTGCTGATGCAGGGCTTTTCTTCTGTTTCATGGATGAATAACACAACTTCGAGGTCACTGGAACATCATCCAAGTAAATCTCATCTGCTTTTCTGTATGTCTTTTGATCTTCTAATAAACAGACCGGCCTTTGTAGAAATGCTGGCTTCTTTTACATTTTATTTTTGGCTGCAAGTTGTGTGGTCATGCACAACATGGATTGTTCTCCCTAGGTGAGAAATGTCATCCCTGTATGTATTTCAGCCAAGAACACTTTGAGCTATTTGGCATGTTAATTATGATGTCAAAGGGGTTAATTCCAAAATAAAGCCCATTTAAAGAGGAAGTGGTTGCTAACTGCGGGATTTTTGCTGCATGACTTAGAAAAAAAATCTGATTTTCTTTTGTCTTGTTAATTTAAATGACCACAACATCGTGTTTGAGAATGCCTGGGTTTCAGATCACAGTTTGACTGACTTTTGCTGAATTCATTATAAAAAAAATTGGACATCTGTGGTGTTTTGGTTTTCTCATGTGGGCTGGGGGGAGGTGTGGGGCATGTCTGTCTTTTCCCTGTTTGTAGAGGCTGGGCTTGGATCCACAGGTGGCATGTGAGCCGCTATCACACAGCTGGAGCCGATCTCAATCAAGGCTGCATATAAGCAGAGACTCTGAGGGCACTTGCTGCCAGATTGTCACCGCTGCTTTGTGGTAGAGTTGGCTGCTTGGTTGAAGTTCCTCTCTCGAGTTTTTTTGACCTCATCAGTGTTTGTTGCTAGTTTCCAGTCTTACTTACCTTTTGTTCCATGTGCTCTAGGTATTTTCCTGCCATCCAGCTCCAGCTTGCTAGCCACTTCGATGCCCAGCTTCAACCTTCCACCTGCTTCCAGCCACCAGCCTTCAAGCCTGTTCACCTCATGTCACCTGTACCCCCACCACCACCACCACGTGCCTCCTCTCCTTACCTCCAGTCTGCCAGTGCCAGTCACCGAGTGCGCCTCCACAGGCCCGCACTTACAGCCCCCCCTCAACTCCAGTCACCATAGCTCTTCCCTGTTGCCTCCTACCTCAAATAAATCCCTCTTTCATTCTTCCCCCCACGTCTGTGTTTGCTACTGGGTCCAAGTGCTTCAAAACATAACAGTACAATCTGGCCAAAAAGATGGACTCAGCAGACTCAGACTCGGATCCGATTCGTCAAGCACTGAGAGACCAAGGAGCTTTAGTTGGAAAACATGATCAAGTATTGAGAGATGTCGTGGGAACCCTCCAGGAGTTAAAGAACAGCATAAGTCTCATCAACACTCAGCTTTCTCAGTCCCCCCCCCCAGATGGCGCCACCTGCTTCTCCTGTCCCTCAGAGTTACACTGTTTCACCTTCAGTCCACTCTGCAGCTCCTCCCACCTCCAGAGAGCCCTTTGTTCCCCCTCCAGAGCAGTACGCAGGTGATCTTGGTTCATGTAATCGTTTTCTTCTACAATGTTCTTTAGTGTTTGATATGCAACCTAACAGTTACCCTACAGACCACTCTAGGATAGCTTATATGATCAACCTATTAAGGGGTAAAGCGGGGCAGTGGGCTACAGCTTTATGGGAAAGTAGGTCTGGAGTTCTAGATTCTTATGATCTTTTTTGTGCAGAAATACGCAAAGTTTTTGATCACCCAGTACAGGGTCAGGAAGCCTCTAAACGACTGTTATCTTTACGTCAGGATTTGTCTTCAGTCACCACATATTCTGTAGACTTCCGTATTTTGTCAGCTGAGAGTGGATGGGATGAAGTAGCTTTAAGGGGTGTTTTTGTGCAGGGCCTTAGCGAAGAGCTTAAGGATGAGTTAGCCACTCGTGATGAGCCAGACTCCCTTGAGGAGCTTATTTCCTTGGCCATAAAAATAGACAATAGACTGAGGGAAAGAGCCAGGGAGGGATCCAGGAAGCCCAACATTTAAGCCACCCCTACCCCATCCCCTAGGCCCAGCCTGCAATCTTTTCCCAGTCCTGTCTTGAACTCTCAAAGACCTGTTAGTACTCCCCCTGTTGTGGAGGAGGAACCCATGCAACTGGGTAGAGCACGCTTGACTGCAACAGAGAGGCAATGGCGGATGAAGATGAAACTCTGCATTTACTGTGGTGAAGCTGGTCATTTCGTTGCATCCTGTCCTCAAACACCAAAAGATCCGGCTCACCAGTGAAAGAGGGCGCCCTGGTGAGCTAGACCTCTTCTCAACCCAGCCCTTCTCTAAGAGTAAGTCTGCCTTCCACTCTTCTGCTTAACCAGAAACATTTCCCCCTATCTGCGTTGATTGATTGTGGAGCTGATGATAGCTTCATTGACAGTGATTTGATAGAGCAGCTTGGAGTCAGCCTTGAGCCACTAGAGGTCCCCAAGAATGCTAATGCTCTGGACGGCAGGTTAATTGCTACTGTGACTCACCGTACTGCCCCAGTTACATTAATTATTTCTGGTAACCACCGTGAACAGATTCAGCCCTGTGTAATTCCCTCTCCCACATCCCCTTTAGTACTCGGTTTACCTTGGCTAAAGATTCACAACCCCAACATTGACTGGCAGACTTCAAAAATTGTCAGTTGGAGCATTTACTGTCACACTCATTGCCTCCAGTCTGCCGTACCCACTGTTGAAACTCCTTCCTCAGCCTCTTTCAAATCATCAGATTTATCCTCTGTTCCACTTGAGTATCATGAATTATCTCAAGTTTTCAGCAAAGACCTGGCCCTTTCCCTACCA
>JAPQLA010215126.1:0-17055 GCA_029822935.1 Naso vlamingii
CACATGTGCATATATGACTGTATGGTACTCAAGGTCTGCTATTTATCCCAGTAGTCATTCTGTTGTTTCAAATCCAGCGTATATAACATTCTTAGATTCTCATAACACAAAATGTAGAACTCTTGACTGAAAATGAAAATATATATTACATTATCTGTCAAGTTTTACATTATCAGTTTTGAAAAAAAAAAAGACCCACCTGAAAATGAAATAAATCCCCAATAATGTAATAAGGTATGACATTATCAGTAAAAATGTTATTACAATATCAGTCAGGATATTTTATTACATTATTGGGTTTTATGACATTTTCGATCAAGTTAAGTGCAAATTTTATTACATTTTCAGGCGTTATTACATTTTCAGGAAATTATTACATTATAGGGTGCTACACGGCTCCATGCCTTTTTACGGCATGTGCTCAGTTGTGAAATGTAAAAAAACCAGCCAACAGCTTGCTGAACCTAAGAAGAGATGCATGCTCAAAAGAAAAGTCCACTTTTCTCATCGGAACTAGAAACACACCTACTTTGGAGCATTATGAAAGACTTTGATATCAACAGGTTTCAGAGGAGGTCGAAAAGGATGTGAATTTCTCCATAGCGCTTAAATTGGGCGTGACCCATTGCGTTAATTAGAATGTGCAGAGCTGCCTGTAAACAGAAATGATAGTGGAACGTTCATCTTCATTTGTCATGTAAACAGCTGAGTCGGAATATTGTCTTTTTTGGAATAAGGGCAAAAACCACAATATGGTGTCCATGTAAAAGTAGTGACTGACTAGACCAATGAGCATTACAATGTTCGGTGCTGCAGTCATGGCGGGCTTCACTTTGCATTGAGAAGTTTGCGCCGTACACAAAGAAGTGACTGGTAGGAGCATGTCTTCCTTGAGACATCTGATGATGAGATGTGGCATGCAAATTTTCAAATGTGCCATGGGACATTTGTCAGGCTCTGTGGCCGTCTAGCAGTCCATCTTGTCAGTCAAGACACTTCATTCAGGCGCCCAGTATCCGTGAAGTGACGCAAAAGGCATTCTGATATCCGCTTTGAGTGAGCAAAGCGTCCAGATGCATCTGTATAAATCTGATTTGAATCACATTTCAAACCACCTCGCAACGTGGTTTGGATCTGTTATCCTACATATATATATATATATATATATATATATATATATATATATTATTTGTGCAAACATGTAGAAATGTAGAAACACACAAGCAAAAAGTGGTTTACAGAACACGAATATAAAACAGAACAAAATAAACAGAACAGTGTAACAACAGTACCAACAGTAATAATAACAACAGAGCAAAACAAAACAATTTAAGGGAGTTGGGAGCAGTAAAGAGGGGTTTTTTTTAGGATGAGTTTGGTTTTGTGTTATTTCTTCTTTCGGTTCATACCTATGGTACATACAGATTCCCCACACATATGTATTTTGTTGTCATATTCTTAATTTTTTTCCCTTCCTTTTCCATTTCCCCTCCCCAGTTACAGTTGCCTGTTTTTACTTGTAATTGTGTTGTGTTGTGGCATTAACCCAGCAGTAGTCAAATAGAATTGAGAATTGTGGAGTATGTTTTGTTGAATTTTTCAAGTTGATATTTTTGCATGACTGATTGTCCTTCCATTGGTATCAGTTGTGCTAGAAGGTCTAACCGTAGTGAAATAGTAATCTTTTTTCTACTTTTCCAGTTCAGCAGTATTGTTTTCTTGGTGATAGTTAGGGCTTCAAGCAGGGGCGTTATGATTTTGAACTTGTGTTTAATATATCCAGATTGCCAAGTATGCAGACGGTGGGGGATAATGGAATATTGCAACCAGGGAGTCAAGAGAGTGTGCTAGTTATTTAATTCCAAAGGTTTTGTATTGGTTGACAGAGCCAGAGTGCATGAAAGTAGTCAACTGTTGCGCTGAGTGTACACTGAGTGCAAAAATCCGATTCTGATAGTCTCATTATGTGCATCTTGTGCTGTATGATGTGTGTTTTGTGAATAATTTTGGATTGTATTAGCTGTATGTTAGTATTTCTGGACATGTTGAAAATGTTATTGCAGATTATGTTCCAAAAGTGATTATCAATGTGAATACTGAGGTCTTTTTCACATTTATTTATTGGAGTATGAGGTGTGTTGGTGGAAGATATAAGTTTGTACAGTTTGAAGAGGGTTTTTTTTTTATTGTGGTTGTGCAAGATGTGTGCTAGTTATATTTATTTTTGCTTTAATTGATAGTTTTAATTGGATATATTGAAAAAAAAATTGTTTCTTGATACCGTATATATCAGTGAGCTGTTGTTGGAATGTTAATAAGGTGTTATGGTCAAAAATGTGGTGGAGGTGTGTAATGATTTTTTTTCTTTCATTTTGTGCTTGTTAGGGGTGATGTATTTGCAATGAAGTCTGGGTTATACCATATGGGTGTCTGAGTTGTAGTAGGTGAGAATGCAGTGTCTTTTAATTTATTGATTAATTTACTGTCCAAACTCTTTCCACCAAGAGTTGTGGCGATTGCCATGTTTTGGAAGCAGTTGTGGTGTTTGATTGTGTCACTGATAAATGGTAGGTCTTTGATGCAAAATGGTAACCACAGATGGCAGACATTAAGCACAATTACAGCACATATTTCTACCCCCATTTAGAACAATCCACTTGTGTTCCAATCCACCGAGACACATTTTAAAACCAAGTGTAAATTAGCTCAAATTTGTAAGGTCCATATATATATATATATATATATATATATATGCACACAATTATGCAATGCATTTAAGAATTAAAAAAACATTCTTTTGGGCTATTTAATCTTTAACAGTGCATCATAAATTATAACTGATGTATTGTACAGTAGGTAAAGTCTAAATCCGCAGAGATCTTGGAATGCGCACGATGTAAGACATGTTTTAAGGTAGCTCCTCAGGAATGTGATCATAACATACTTTTATTAACATTTAATGTCTGTCCACTGCTTGCCACTGTTGCGTGCTTTGAACAGTTTTTACAATATTCTACATCCTTAGAGCCATAACCAGATTAATGTCAAGTTTTTGGACAAAGAATGAGTCTGCCAAGTCTGGCTGAGGTAGGATGCATCACTACTCCTCAGAGCCCGAGTCCCTGGAGAAGCAAGATGCTAATGAAGACATGTTACGCTGCATTGAGGTAATGATGGACAACAAATGTTAATAAGGTGTTATGGTCAAAAATGTGGTGGAAGTGTGTAATGATTTTTTTTCTTTCATTTTGTGCTTATTAGGGGTGATGTATTTGCAATGAAGTCTGGGTTATACCATATGGGTGTCTGAGTTGTAGTAGGTGAGAATGCAGTGTCTTTTAATTTATTGATTAATTTACTGTCCAAACTCTTTCCACCAAGAGTTGTGGCGATTGCCATGTTTTGGAAGCAGTTGTGGTGTTTGATTGTGTCACTGATAAATGGTAGGTCTTTGATGCAAAATGGTAACCACAGATGGCAGACATTAAGCACAATTACAGCACATATTTCTACCCCCATTTAGAACAATCCACTTGTGTTCCAATCCACCGAGACACATTTTAAAACCAAGTGTAAATTAGCTCAAATTTGTAAGGTCCATATATATATATATATATATATATATATATGCACACAATTATGCAATGCATTTAAGAATTAAAAAAACATTCTTTTGGGCTATTTAATCTTTAACAGTGCATCATAAATTATAACTGATGTATTGTACAGTAGGTAAAGTCTAAATCCGCAGAGATCTTGGAATGCGCACGATGTAAGACATGTTTTAAGGTAGCTCCTCAGGAATGTGATCATAACATACTTTTATTAACATTTAATGTCTGTCCACTGCTTGCCACTGTTGCGTGCTTTGAACAGTTTTTACAATATTCTACATCCTTAGAGCCATAACCAGATTAATGTCAAGTTTTTGGACAAAGAATGAGTCTGCCAAGTCTGGCTGAGGTAGGATGCATCACTACTCCTCAGAGCCCGAGTCCCTGGAGAAGCAAGATGCTAATGAAGACATGTTACGCTGCATTGAGGTAATGATGGACAACCTACCGACCGAAATTGTCACAAAATTCGAGTCAATAACATCGAATTTGGTTAAGAAGGTAATGGCGACTGCTCTGAAACCGCTGGAAGAAAATGTTGCTGTACAAAGTGGGACTATTTCTGATCTGGAGCGCACGGCTAATGAGCACGATGACCAGCTAACTAGCATGCAGGCTAATATGGCTAAGCTCTCTGCTGCGGTGGAGTCTTTGAGCAAGAGATGTGAAAATTTGGAGGCACGGTCTGGGTGGAATAATATTCGATTTGTGGTTTGCCTGAGGGATCCGAGGATTCCTGACCCACAGAGTTTATGGCTGAACTTTTACAGGACTTGTTGGGACTTGAGGATAAGCCGGACTGGATAGGGCTCACCTTACACTGCGTGCTAAACTGAAGGAGGGCGAACCACCACGCCCGATAGTCATCAGGATGACACAGTTTCAAGCCAGGTAATTATTCTATGCCATGCTGGAGAGGTTTCCCCCCTGCTATACAACGGGAAAAGGGTATACATTTTCCCGGACTTTACACCAACTGTAACCAGGCGGAGGGCGGCTTTTATCAAGGTGAAGAAGGAGCTCTACTTCTGTGTTAATTTTGTATTCGGCCTCCGATACCCGGCTACATGGCACATCACTATGTCAGGCAGCCAGACCCATACGTTTGTAGACCTGGACCAGGCTTTAGAGTTCGTCAACAAGAGACTTAAGAAGACTTTGGTTCCAGAGGGAGATTAACTTTTGAGCTTGCTGGCGCTCGTTGGCCACTGGCTTGTCCTACTGCAGCTAATGGCTGCATTTTCAGCATGTGGCATCAGCTGAGTGCTGTGCTGCTGCTGTTTTTGTTTACAGACTTACAGTATTGAATTTACACTAGTTATAATTATCAATGCTCTGCTAAGGGGGGCATTTTGTTCCGAAGTGGGGGGGTTGTTCATTTGTTTGGTTCTGAGGGGGATTGGGTTGGCACATACCTTATACTTCCAGATTCCAGATTTCCTCTTTTTCCAGTAAATCAAGCGGTGTTGCTATACTTTTACATAAAGCTATTCCCTTTGTTCATGTTAAAATGATCTCTGATTCTGCTGGCAGGTTTGTAATTGTCATGGTGCACATTTATGACATAAAGGTGACTCTTGAAAATGTGTCCCAACTGGGACGAAGTCCTTTTTTTAGACAGGTTCTGTCTAAATCTGTTACCAGGTTTGTCTGTACACAACTTAATCTTGGGAGGGGAATTTAACCGCTGGATGGATCCTTCCCTAGACTGTTCTTTCTCCACTTCAGCTGTTCAATCCAAATCAGTCAACGTGATTGAAGCTTTTATACATGAGTTTAATGTTGTTGACCCTTGGTGTTTTTTTAATCCAAGTAAAAGAGAATATTCATTCTTCTCGCATGTTCATTGTACTTATCTTGCATTGATTTCTTTTAAGTGGACAACAAGCTGCTTACTTCCATCTCTGACTGTAAATATGACTTGATTGTTTTGCCGGACCATGCCCCTGTTTGTATGAATATTTATTTTCAGAAGTTTATTAATACACAACCACCATGGTGTCTCGATACATATTTACTGCTGGATAAGGATTTTGTCAGCTTTGTCTTGAAGTGGCTAGATTTTTTCTTTCAGGTTAACAAATCTCCAGAGATAACAGCTTCCGGGTTGTGAGAAACAATGAAGGCTTTTACAAGAGGGGAGATTATTTCGTATAAGGCATATCAGAAGAAATTTAGGAGAGAGAAATTGGCCTAGTTATCTATATTTGCAAGCTGAATATGATTTTATCAGGTCACAATATACTACTGAACTTTTACTTCATTCAAGGTCCAAATTTTACGAACAAGGGATTAAGACTAGCAAATTACTGGCTCATCGGCTGCATCAAATATCTGCATCTCAGTTAACCCCACAAATTGAACCTGTTTCAGGAATCACATCAGACCCAATGGAAATTAATGAAACTTTTATGGGATTCTATAAGTTGCTATATTCAACTGATTGTTCTCATATTTCTGCAGATCTGGTCTCCTTCTTCGACAAGATAAACATTCCTACTCTGGATCAGAGAGTGGCTAAGGAACTGGAGCGTCCCACCACAGCGACTGGACTTGAGGCGGCAGCTAAATTATTACAAAGTGGTAAAAGCCTGCGCCCGGATGTCTTTGCAGCTGAGTTTTATAAAACATTTTCAAAGTGGCTGGCCCCGCAACTGTTAGAGATGTTTACTGAGACTTTTAATTCAGGCAACTCCCCCAAACCTTAAACCAGGCTTGTATCTTGTTGTTAAAGCTCTTGTTGCTCTTGTTGTTAAAGAAAGACCCATTATTATGCGGCTTATATCACCCCATTAGTTTGTTGAACATTGACTTCAAATTACTGTCCAAGCTGCTGGCCTAGCGCTTAGAAGCCGCTCTTCCTTCAATTATAGCTTTAGACTAAACAAGGTTTATTCGCAATAGCCACTCCTTTTTTAATCTCAGGAGGGTATATAACATGATTTCTAATCCTTGTCCAACTGCTCTGTCAGAAGCCTTGATAGCTCTGGATGCTGAGAAGGCGTTTGACAAAGCGGGATTTTTTTTTTTTTTTTGAGAAATTTGGATTTGGGATAAAATTTGTTTCCTGGGTGAAATTATTATAAGCATCTCCACAGGCTATTGTTCGTACAAATAGCACAGATTCTGAATACTTTCAGTTATATCATTCCACAAGGCAGGGATGCCCATTAAGCCCTCTTTTGTTTGCCATTGTGATGGAGCCTCTGTCAATGGCTTTACAGTCTCATCCTGATATCTGTGGCATAACTAGAAATGGGGTTGAGTTGAAGGTCGCCCTGTATGCAAATGATCGTTTGTTGCTGTTGTCCCATTTTTCATGCTCCATTCCTGCAGCACTTTCAGTCCTGGACGCATTTAGTAAAATTTCTGGACATAAACTAAATCTTAGCAAAAGTGAAGAATTTGCTGTTAACAGGGAGGCAAAAGAGTATCCACTTAAAAAATTTACCATTTAAGATCTTGAAGTCTGGCTTTGCTTATCTTGGAGCGCGTGTAGCTGACACATTGATTAACCTTTATTGAAAAAAATTCTCTCTCTGCCCATGCAAAATAAACATGATTTTGAGCAATGGTCCCTCCTTAACCTCTCCATGGATTAATACTGTCAAGATGAATATTTTTCCACGCTTTTTATATCTATTCCAGTGCGTACTGATTTTTCCCCGTCTCTCATTTTTCCATAAAGTAGACAGTCTTATTTCAGATTTTGTTTGGAAAGAGAGGACTCCTAGGTTTGCGATGCCAGATTTTACAGGGTGGAATAGCACTACTGAACTTCCTGTACTATTACTGGGAAACAAATATCAGAAACTTGAACTATTGGGTTTGTTTCAAAGATATTGAGATTCCTTTGTCATGGCTAGTAATGGAAGCAAATTCTGTTCATGCGGTAACATTGAAAGCCTTACTGTATTCACCTCCTCACTCTTCTACCTCTACTTATACTAAAAATGTGATTGTGGCCTCCTGCCTTAAAACGTGGGTTCAATTTAGACGTAATTTCATATATGTAGTCATTTTACTCTCAATTTTTTGCTGATGGCCATAATTCCTCCATACAGAGGAGCTCTGAATGCTCTGAAATTGAAATTGCGCATTTCTCAGCAACCATCTCTGACTGGATGTATAATATAAACACATCATATTTATAGGCTACAGCTTAACAATCAGCGGACTAATAATGGATTTTTAGCATATTATACATATTAGCATATTACAATGGGTGGTAATTTATAACCTTACTGATCTTTCCTGTGGATGATAATAGTTAATAACTGAGTAATGTCAGCCTTGTCAGGCAATTATTTACACAGCTGACCGCATGTGGTAACACTAGTAGCTGGCTAGCCTGTCTGAACATCTAGCTAGCTTGTTAAAGACTCTCGCCTTTCTTTAAAAAGAAATGAGTTATGCTCTGGGTTCCTGATCTGCTGCTCCTGCTCCTGGCTTCTCTCTCCACTCTTTTGGTGTTCAGATTTGTGTTTCTTTTTGGCATCATCCCCTTCTCTAAACTAGTAGCCTGAGTCTAGTGTCAGTGAGTCAATTATGCACATGAATTCCGAAAAGATGCGCTGCAAACAAACCTTGGACCAAACAATTTTTTAAGAAGGGGGTTTTTGAAACATTTATTTCATCAATATTGCATGACTGAGTGGTTTTATTTTAACTTGGATGCATTAGTATAAGTATTATTTAGGTTTGCATAATAATTTAGTCCTAGAGCTTACTGGGATTTTTGTGGGCTCTACTGGGCTGTGGGCCCTTAGAATTGTCATCACCTTTCTCCCCTAAACGACGGCCCTGCCTCCCCCTATTCGGAAAAGGGCTAAGACTTTTGTGCTCAAAAAAGGCTTGTTCATCTTAAGTACCTCCCCTTTGCCAAGATAACCTAGGGAACAAAGTGGATTTTTCCAAGAAATAAACAAAGCTTTGTGGTTCAGCTGTGAACTTTAATTTCTAGTATTTCAAACATAATGTGAAAGCAGTACAAAGTTCATACATGGCTTCTACTGTTAGCTAACATTCACAATCTAAAGAAACATTTAGACACAGTTTTTGTCTGTGTTAAGCTCTTGCTCTACCAAAGGCATCTGAAAGAAGGTTGCTTATGCAAAAGATAAAGATGACATGTGGATGTTTTGAGAACAGACTTGGGCACTGCATTGGTAGAGAGTTGGATTTAAGTGGTTATGCAAATTTTATGTCTGAGCAATACAAGGAACAGGATTATGTATGATCTCCAGGGTTTTGGTTTGCTGTAAAAACCAATCCTGGATTTTTAATTTTTTTTAATTTACAGATTGTTTTTGTAAGCACCAAAACATTTCCCTTGTCCTCAAATGAATCCTTAAACTCTGTAATCTAAATCTAACTGAAAACCATCTATATTTTGTTTACATTGTTTTCCAACAAAGTGCTTTATCTCATATTTTTCAAATAAATTAAATGAAGAAATTAATAACACCTTAGCAAAAGTTTCATCTCATATAGCCATATACATTACATTCTCACTTAGATAGGATCTGTGTATAGTTTAATGAAATTAATCCAGCAACTTAAATTTTTTTTTATTGTCTGCTCACACACAGGGCAGTGAAACAAATTTAAATTCTGTTATTTTGCTAGTCACTTTATGAAATTAAACTCCAATCTGCACTGATTTTTGTTTCACTGTTCATCTTCTCATCAGTCAATCAGTCTTCAGTCTCAGGGAGGCAGGCTGAGCAGCTCAGGCGTGACTAACTGGCAGCTGTGTCAGTGAATGGGAATTGAGCGGCTGCAGCAATAGTGGGTCTGGAGTTTGGACTGTGAAGTTGACATAAAATGAAAATTATGAATGAACAGATTAAAATCAGAAGGTTATTTCAGTAGTTATAGCAACGGGAGCTGGGCCCTCAGCCTGTTTTTATGCACATTTTTGATTTACCCATACAAACATCTGCGTGAAGACAGAACATTAAAAAAAAACAATCCTGAAATATCACATAGAAGTTTTTACTCGAGGGAGAGGAGTTGGCATATCAAAGGTAAATGCAAATAAGTACAATGGAAACAGATTAGTAAATAAAGAATGATTTTAGAAATCATTTGACATGAACTTCACTTCAACTTCTGCATTCCTCTCCACTGGAGAACCTATGGTGGCAGTGGCAGACATAAATATAGACTAAAGCACAAGGTATGTGTGGACTGATGAGGAAACCCCAACACTCCTTGAATTAATGTTTTATAGCAGTATTTCCAATGTCCATTGTGCTCTTAGTTATTACGTTTCCCTTTGGTCTTCCTTCTTTTCCGTTTGTTTGCTGTAATTACAACAGCATGGCAGGCCTTCTGCAATGGCATAATGTCATCTGACTGGAAATGTTGTGCCACCTATTGGTTATTTTGATGAACTTAATGCTAGCAATTGCATAACAGTTGGGATAGAAATACACAAATGCACTTTGCAGATTTACTTAAAATTCTGTTCAAATTTGAAGTTAATTTTAATGAAAACTCAGAAAATAACTACGTTTCAGAATAACTTATTTTAGACTTTTATTTTAATAAAATTATCATCAATTTACTGTAGTGAAAATTTGATTCCTCCAGTTATGAGCCAAGCGCTGGTTTTACTGGAATCCCTAATCCCTAATCCCTAAATCCCTAAAATTTGTTCCCACAGAGGATAATAGGATCATGCTGACTATGGTCAGTGGAAGCAAAGTGTTTTGTTTTGTTTTTTTCTGTAAAAAAGCATATTGATGCATGTTTGTATTTGTTACCATCCATATAGGTCAGAGTAGTGAGCAGGGGTGCATCTGGGGAAATGTAGGTTGTGTATTGCAGATCCTCCATCAAAGGCGGTGTCAGCTGATCAGGAGCTAGTGATGTCATCATTGTTGAAGAAGCAGGGTTTGGGTTGATGTATTTCTTTTGACGAGCTCGACAGTTCTGAAACCAAACCTGGACAGAGGGAGAAAGGTTTATTAACTGAGCCCTATGAAAATGATAGTTTACTTTTATGTGCAGAGTTGCTCTTTTCCCTTTCAGAAATATGACAGTGTCTTATTTGCACAAACATTTTTTATATATCCTGGAGTTTTAATTGTCAAACAACAAAGGGAATCAGAAATTTCAAAGTTTACTATGGTGCATATAAATATTTTAAATATACATACACTTTATAAAATCTTAATTTCATTACAATAGTGTGCAAATTTGCTACACTCTTGCATGAATTTGTAATAGCTGCGACCAGCAGCAAAAAATGTTGGGATGCAAAATAATGTGTACTTGTTTAAATGTTAAATCCTTTCATTATCGCATATTGGAAAGAGAGACAGTGAAGAACTAAAATTATTGTCTGCAATGATGCAAGAGTCAATGAGAGTCTGCGACAGACATGTTCAAAGTGCAGCCCAGGGGGCCAATCACGGCACGAAGTCTCATTATATATGGCTCACAGCTTCCATCTTAATATGTATTATAAATGGCCCGCCAGCACTGTCAAACAGAATTTTAAAAAATCATGCAGGTTTAAAATGCAATTTCTCTGGTTGCAGCTAAGAATACTTAAAACCATAAAATTCCACCACACTTCTCATCCAAAGTAATCCAAGTGCCCTGAAGTACAGACATGTGAAGTTGTTTTAAAAAATGTCACTGACACCATGGTTTCAGCCTTACTATTCACTGTAGCTCCTAATATGGTGAGCCATGTTCACGTGCGTGCTCATGCACACACCACACAACATCAGTGATGTTTTTAAATCAACTTGGCATGTTAAGGCTTCAGGACACTTGAATTACTGCCAATGAGCAGCATGCAGACATTTGTTTAATTATGTCTTTTTTTAATGTTTGAAACCTGGTCACCATTTCTTCAGTTGTTTGGTAGGCTAGATGACTGCAACAACTTTTTCCTGTGAAACTCCAGCACTGTTTTGTGGACTACCACTTGACCTTCCAACTGCACAAGGGTGAGTGGATAATGACTGAAATCTCATTTTTGAGTAAACTATCCCTTTAACATCAACTACTACAGTCAAATCCTTTATATTTTGGCTGGACCGCAAGGTGAGGCCAGCCCATACATTGCATTTGTCAGTGAGTGAGTGAGTGAGTGAGTAAGGCGATCATTTTAATGATTGGCTAGAGGGGAGTCACAGCTCTGATGTCATTGGTTGTTGCCCTTTCAAAATTCATCCCCGCGAACGATTATGTTGTCATGGGGCGTTTTACCTACTGTGGAGAGAGTGTGGAGCATTTTCGCTGAAACGAAACAAATGAAAACCAAAAACGTCCCCACAAGCTGTTGAATAATCACATAGATGTTGTTACATTGCGTTAATTGAGGTTCTGACCTGCCATGCATCATTGTAAGAGACAAATTGCTTTTCATTTGAAAGAGACAAATTGCTTTTTACATCACATTATCACCGTGAGTAGACAGGGAGACCTGACAGCCATGCTTCCTTCTTCTCTCTGCCCAAGCACAGAACTGCAACTAACAGTCAGTATGTTGTGTATTCAGTTACTCTTCTACCACGCTAGGTGTCGCTGTAGACCACTGAATGTTGTACTGCCTGTGTACTGCCATATTGTGAAGGAGAAGAAGAAGCAGAAAACTTTTGAGTTGAGTTCATGCTGGAGTCTTGCTGTCTCTTTACTTTGTGTTACTACTACGTGAACCCACAACAAATTGGCGACGAGGATGGCAAACGTCGTGCCTCTCCCTGCATTGTTTCTGCCATCCACCAGACAACCAGCAATTCTGTTCAACATGTGGATGAAAATGTTCGATAATTAGTGTGAATGCTGAGTCAGCATTCACACTATTATTCTTTCGTTCTTTATACTCATTTATTCCTCCGCCTGTTTTTTGGCCTCTAACTACCTCTGCATACTTTGTGCTATTAAAACCATTCAACTATCAAAATGTTCAGCTCTTATAGGACATTCTGGCTATATCTTTTGGCTTCTTCATCTTTTATATTTTTTAAAATATTTAGCTTTTTCCACAAAATTTTGCTTCATTTAAATCCATTCAAAAATCTTCAAACCTTCTGCCAACCCACCCAACTTTGAACTTGTGTTGCTTCCACATAGTTTTAGCTACAGACTTCAAACTTTAAACGAGACAGAAGACTTTGAACTATTTCTCTTGTATTCACGTTTTTGCTATCTTCTACCGTTTTTCAGATATGGCAGTTTTAGTTTGATGCTTTTTTTGCCCCTCGTCACATTTTATAATGGGTGTGTATTGCGGAATCCTCTGCAGTGGGTGATGTCATCACTAGATGGGAGACCCAGTGAAACGTAAATTAAAAATATCAGAAACAATGCTAATGCAGTGACAGTTAAACACATATAGTCCAGTTTCTCCCCATGTGATCAAATGATGCTGTAGTGTAGTGGTGAATGCATTGGAATCCCATCCCAAAGATTGAGGATTCAAATCTCACGTCTTCACATTTTACAAAGTCATCAATACAAATACATGTTTTACTTACTCAGCAGATTTTTTAACATTTGCTCATTCATACTTTCTTCTATTTATACACATAGCAACTTACCATAGCTCATCTATCTTCTAGCCTTCAGCTATGAAGTAGTTGAATGTTATTCTCTAAACTCTGTCAAGTTGCTGCTGATCTCTTAACATCTCATCTGCTGTGTCCTATATGCTGGACTTTGAGGAGCTCTTCAGTGCTCCTGTTCTCTGCTCCTTCTCCTACCTCCTCATCCTTTCTTCGCCCCCTTCTCTGCTCATCCTCCGCTTCTCCCAATTCTCTTTTTTCTTCTTCTCGTCTTCCTCTCTCTTCTCTTCTTTTTAAACTGCCATATCTTAGTCATTTTAATGTTTATCCACACACAAAGCATGTTTTTCTGCTTTGTTCCACAGAGCATTTTTAGAGCTTTCACTGTGTTTTTACATTGTGTCTCCACTGTGCACACACATCTCATGCTTATAAGCATCTGTCTGTCTGTTTCTTTCTGTCTGTCTGTCTCTGTCTTCTCCTCCTCTCTCCTCTTTTCCTTCTCTAATCATCCTGTCTCTTTCTCCTCTCCTGTCCCCTCCTCTCTCCTCCTGGTCTTCTTCTCTCCCTCCTCTCTCCTCCTGTCTTCTCCTTTCTCCTGCTACTCTGAATGAAAGAAAACATTTAAATCTGACAATGTTCAGCAATTGATACTTTTTCTGCTTTTAAACTTATTTGAACTACTTCCAAATTTTAACATTACTCATCCACATGATACTTTAATTCATGCATTCAGTACTTTTAAAGGTTCATGGTATATTTCAGCCAAATATAACTGTTCCTTTTAACTTCGTATGACCTTTAACCAACACATCTATTTCAACTTCTAGCTTTTCTATCATATCCTACCTTTCTCAGTAAAATGAAAGTTCTGACACCACTTCTGCCTGTTTTGCGTTGTAGCTTCAAGGTTCATTTCATCAGCAGTGCAGTTTTCAACATTAGCTTTTTTGTCACAATTTATTGCATTTTTCTGCATTTTTTCAGCAATGCTTTGGCATTTCAGCTCTCAGCATTCACACTAGCATTTTCAGCAGGAAATGCAATTTTTCTAGTTACCTGCTTGCCATTCATGCGAAGGGGGATGACTGGCCAGACACGATGAAACGTGCACTTCTCCTACAGTACCTTGACACGGAAGGCGAACGTGTATTCTATACACTTACAAATGCAGGTACAACTTATGATTCTGCAGTGAGAGCATTGCGCGCACATTTTAGCCCAGCAATAAACGTCGTGGTGGAACGACACAAATTCAGACAAAGAGCGCAGAGACCGCATGAGACTGTAACTGAGTATGTGGGTGCACTGCGCGAGCTGGCCACAACGTGCAAGTTTGCTGGAAATATTGATGAAATAATACATGAACAACTCATTGAGCACGCAAGCTGCTCAAAAGTATGTGAGAAGCTGTTAGTGCACATGGAGGCAGATCTTACACTGGATACTACAGTAAAGCTGGCGTGCCAGGTGGAAGCGGCAATCGGGCACGCGCAGACTGTTCTTGGAGCCCCAGGCTCCCGTGCACGTTGTGGGGGCAAAGCCAAAACATCCATTCAAACCCAAATCAGAGTAATAACCCTGCTGAGCCTGCTGCAGCATCCAAACAGGATCGATGTTGATTCAGATGTGGATCATCAGCTCACCTTGCAGACGCCCCAGACTGCCCTGCACGTAAAAGTGACTTGCCGTAACTGCAACAAAACAGGACACTTCGCCCATGTATGTAAGTCCAAGAAAAACACGGCCAAAGTTGGAGAAATGGTTGTTCTTGAAATGAACGCAGTGCTCTTGTTACAAGATGGACAATTGGATGACAAAATTACATGTGCAGTGACCATAAATGCAAAGTCAGCCTCCTGCCCCGTGGAGCTTGTGGTGGATACAGGTTCTGCTGTGTCCATCATTCCTGAACATCTCTACAGAGAGCACTTAAGTGATGTGCCGCTGGCTGAGCCACTTTCAAGGTTAGTGACCCATACCAAATCCAAAGTCCCAGTGCTAGGTTGCCTATCAGCTACAGTGCAGCATGCAAATAACAGTGCCAGCTACATTTTATGTTGTGAAGACAGGCACAGCTTTGCTGGGATTGGATTTATTCAGAGCACTGAGACTGTCTATTGAAAACAACACTGTGCTCTCACCTGCAGCTCTCTCACCAGCAGTTACCTTACCTGCAGCTCCAGTAGCAGAGGTCACAAAGACCAAAGCCAGACCAGTGGCTGGGGAGAAACTGGGTCTTGCTAAAGGCTTCATTCATCGTGTCAAAGTCAGAGAGGGCGTCCAGCCTGTACAACAAAAGCTGCGAAGGCTCCTGCTCTCTCTCGGACAAGCTGTCTCTGCTGAACTGGAAAGGCTTATGGAAATGGATGTGATTGAGAGGATTGATGCTTCCCCTTGGGTATCGCCCATCGTGGTCACACTACGAAAGAATGGTAAAGTGAGAATGTGTGTGGACTATCATGAGCCAAATAAGGCAATAGTGATGGACAGTCACGCACTTCCCCATATGGATGATATTTTCTCTGAAATGTGTGGAGCTACTGTTTTCTCCACCAGTGATTTGGCAAATGCTTACCATCAGGTGTTACTGGCAGAAGAGAGCTGGGACATGACTGCATTCATAACACATGAAGGACTATTCAGGTTCTGCCGAGTCCCATACGGACTGTGTTCAGCCCCAAGCGCATTTTCCAAGCTCATGTCCCAGATGCTGAAAGCACCTCAGAGCTATCACAGAAGCTCCAGCACCTAGCGACACCACCACACTGCGCTCATTCGTAGGGCTCACAGCATGGTATGCAAAGTTTGTGCAAAACTACACATCTCTGGTGGAGCCCATGCGAGAATGCCTGCGTGACGACACATTCAAGTGGACTGCAGCTGCACAGTCAAGCTTTGACACAGTAAAGACTTGCATCATAAACAGCCCAGCGATGTCTGCTTTTGACCCCAGCCTCCCGATCATCGTGTCCACAGATGCTTCAGATTATGGTCTGGGGGCCATACTGACACAAATGCACCCTGGTAAGACAGAGCGCACAGTTGCATTTGCTTCACCTTCACTTACACCTGCTGAACGTAAATACTCCATTGTAGAGAAGGAGGCGTTAGCCTGTGTGTGGGCAGCTGAAAAGTGGAGGACTTTTCTGTGGGGGACAAGGTTCACGCTGCGCACAGACCACCAGGCTCTGACCACACTGTTAGCCACAAAAGGACTTGGACGCGCAGGGATGCGTATTGCACAGTGGTCAGCCAGACTCCTGTGCTTCACATATGATGTGGTGTATCGTGCTGGTGCACAAAATCAAGCTGCAGACTGCCTCTCCAGGTTGCCTCTCCCATCAGACGAGAATGCAGAGCCAGTGACAGAGCCTGAACTGGTAGCTCTGCTGGACACAGAACTGAAAGCTCTTTCATTGAAGGACTTCACTGTGGCATGTAAGGCGGGTCCAGAGCTCACTGCCCGGAGAGTGCAGATGAAAAGAGGATGGCCTAAAACAGTAAAGTCCCTACTTGCAGTGCTCAAACCCTACTTTTCTGTCAGACATGTCCCCAAAGGTCCCCAAAGTAGGGCGTCCGGTCAAGATGAATGACTACAGACCGGTGGCTTTAACATCACGTCATGAAGACACTGGAGTGGCTGCTACTCCGTTACCTGAGGCCTCAGGTGGAACATGCACAAGACAAGCTTCAATTTGCCTACCGTGAGAATATTGGAGTAGAAGACACTGTTCTGTCCATGCATCACCGGGCTCAATCACACCTAGATGAACCGGGAGGATATGTCAGAATAATGTTCTTCGACTTCTCGAGTGCGTTCAACACCATCCAACCGCACATACTCCGGGGCAAACTTGAAAAGATGGGGGCGGACAACTACCTCACCACCTGGGTCTCTGACTACCTGACGG
>JAPQLA010215347.1:0-17005 GCA_029822935.1 Naso vlamingii
TTCGTTGAGGGGTGGGAATGTTTAGTGTTTTGTTTATGTGAATGTGGAAAATCAATAAAAAGAACTATGAAAGAAAGACTTTGAACTATTCATCTTGTATTCACATGTTTTTGCTATCTTTTACAGTTTTCAAGATATTACAGTTGTAGTTTTAGGTCATTTTTGTTCCTCTTCAGATTTTATAATGTGTGTGTTTGCAGAATCTTCAGGAGGCTAAATGTTGATGTCATGGGAATTGATGTCACCGCTAGAGTGGAGAAGCAGTGAAACGTAAATTAGAAATTCCAGAAACAGCTCTCAATAAATCCCACAACTTTGGCCAAACCACACATAAAACTTCAGAAAACAGTAGGAAACTTTGTGAAGGTTCTTGTGATATAGGTTTGGAAGCAGTCAGACTTGTACTTTAGAATCTATGAGCTTCAGTTCGACAAGAGTTCACTAATTTCTCCCATAAGCAGCCATTATAACTGATGCTGAAATTTCTGGAAAAGAGGCAGGTGGGGCCACTCTGTCTCTCTCGCTCAGGCTGCCAGATTTGTAAAGTTATCCACACAAAAGTTATATAACTTTGCTCAGCGAGTCCTTGTGACGCTCTGCATCCAGTTGTTTCGTCGACACAACTCACGGTTTTGCTGAAATACCCACTTGTTCGAGGTGTGCAATCAGGGCGATTTCTCTGTCTCTGTAAGTCAGATCCAATAAGGTGTCAAGTTACAGTTAAACACAGCTGATGTTGATTGGCTAATTAAACACACATATGCTTACATATTTCTGTGAGGACATTTCAAAGTAATGCAAACAAAAGCACTCAAACTATGGCTTTGATATCTTTATGGGGACACTGATTAAAAAGTGATGATCTCTGTGGGGACTGGGGAATAATATTTACTGAGCAATGGCACCATTGCTTTGGCGATCCTGCACAAAGCATCAGGCACACACAAAATTTCTTGGAGAAATTTTCTAGTTAAAGTAATCACTGCAGATGACAAAAACCAACATGCTGGGCTTTGATAAGTTGAGGCTTTTGAGCAATTTTTAGACAGTACCAACGCTGAATTAGCATACTTTAAGGCGCAAGAATTAAATTAATCCATGATTCAATCACAACAAAACAACACAATCACCTCATCAGGTTTTTGGTGACTTTTTTAAATTGAATATGCTCTTTTTCAGTCTTCTTTTTCTCTGCAAAATGCATGAAGGTTGGTGTTCCTTCCCTCCAATCAAGCTTTTTTCCGCAATTACAAAATTTGTTATATGTAACAATATTCTGTCATTTTATCCAAAGCTTTTGTTGCCTGTTGCCAACTTCTGACCTGACACCAATGAAACAAATCTCTGTTCATTATTCATTTCTGCCTGAGTCAGTGAGTTTCGGTTGAATCAGCAAACATGGCTGCTGATCCAGTGATCTTACCGCGCTCAACGTCATTTTTATTTTTGGATTATCAGACTCGTAGCTTCAGAAATAGCATTAGCAATAACACTTTTTTTATGACACTGCAATAATAATTAACCAATAATAATTTTTTTAAAATCATCATTTTTAGAGAATGGTATTTTCTCCAGTCGTTTGCATTAAAAAAGTAAAATTAAATTAAATTAAAAAAAACATTTTCTGTTTCCAAACTGTCAGAGTTAAAACAAATACAACCCCAGATCCAAACACATTGCGGTGCTGTGTAAAATGTTATTGAAAAATGAATGTAATCATTTGAAAATCTAATGGACTCTCATCAGACCACGGCACAAGTTTCCATGTAGTGTCAGTCCATCACAAATGAGGTATCTGTGGCTTTCCTGGATGTTTTTGATAAAGAGGTTTTGCTTTGAATGAGTCCGAGCTTGTATTTGTAGATACAGACACGATCTGCCTTTTCCAACGATGGGTTTTGTCCTTGAAATGATGATGGTTGTTTTTCATTGTTTGCTGCCTGAACAAACGTCACTGACATTTAATGTTGGTTTTTCACTTTTGTAACATGTTGATGCAATTAAAATTCAGAATAAGCAAATATTTGCAAAAACTAGTGAAGCTGACGAGGTGAAATATTCAATATATTTTCTTTGTACTGTTAGCAAGTCAAGCATTCAGGTTTTTTTTAAGTTTACACGGCATGGGAATCAGAATTGTTTCATGTTTTAATTAATGTCATATTTCAGATGCTGATGTAATCAGTGAGGTCCTGCCATGTTAGCAGGTACAACTCAACAATGTGATGACAACAAAAATAACACACACAGTGTGAGATGTGACAGCGTGCTGCTCCATCATCCCCACAGAGCAAAGCAAACAGCGTCATTGTTGACCAGCAGCAGCGTCATACAGACACAGCAGAGAGGGACGACCGCTGTTTACAGCTGCTTGTGTGTGTGTGTGTGTCTGTGTCTGTGTCTGTGTGTCTGTGTGTGTGTGTGTCTGTGTCTGTCTGTCTGAGCTGAATCACAGAACACTGTTTTAAATGGGTTTTGTGTGTGTATGTGTGTCCTTGTAGGATGCTGCAGTTGAGGTGAAGTATGTAAGTGTGTGAGTTTGGACTGAATCAAGTCATCATCCTGAGCCTGAATGTGTGTTAGACATGTTAGGGAGAACATACAACGCTCACTGCATGGCAGTGTTTCTGTGATGTTTGTGTGTGTGTGTGTGTGTGTGTGTGTGTTTGTGCTTGTGGAAAAATCAAGTGTGATGGCTGCATTTTCACTAGATGTGTGTGTGTGTGTGCGTGTGTGTGTGTGTGTGTGTGTGTGCGCGTGTGTGCACGCTGCTAGCTGGCACGTGTCGACTATTAGTGCGTGACTGGACATCCTCATACGACTGGCTGCCTTTCACCGCTTGGCCTGTTACTGGAACATGAGAGGGGAAGGGGGAGGAGGTTGATGGAGCGGTTATGAAATTACTTCTTCCCGTTCTCTGTCCGGGTTAAAGCTGGCGACATTCAATATGTTTATTTTTGTTGTCAAATATCAACAGTAAACGTTTCTTACTAGAAAGTATTTTGTGTGTATCAAAGCCTGACAGCCTGACGTGGTTAGTGATTCAACATTTGAGTGACTCATTCAGTTTCAAGTCAAATTTAAAATATGGTCAGCATCTCCACTTTTGCTCCTAAGTTACGCGGGCTGAACATGTTTTTTTTTAATGTCACAGCAGTGTCACGCCATCAGCACAAACAAGGCAAGCAGTACTTGACTGGTCAAAGAGACAGGAAGTACACAACACCGAAGCGAAAGCCAAATGTGCACTTTCATTTCAAAACAGCTTCCTGTTTGCATCTTGTAATTTGCTTTCCTGTTTTGGTTGCTAAGACTATCATCTAAACAATATCATCAAAACTGTAGAGCAAAATTCAGCCCGAAACATGTCAACTGTGACAGATAAGCCGCAAGAGGTCTACAGAAAGAATGAAAATGGCTTTGGCCAAAGCTACCATGGACTGGCTTGCAAAGAAAACGGTTGATAATCTAGAATGGACATATGAAAGTCTTAATCTGCATCCCAAAGAAAATGTGTGAATTGACTTGAAGGACCCTAAACAGCACTGCTGCTGGGAAATGTTTCTCAGTTCTACTCTTGTGTTCATGAATGCTGCCATAAGTGTAGGGGATGCTAAATTAAAGAGGACATATTGTACTCATTTTTGGGTCTTTGATTTTTATTTTGGACTCCTATAGAGCAGCTAAACACAACTGACCGAACAGTGAAGTCTACAAATTTTCAGTAAACTGTGACTCCGCCCTCTCTCTTCCCTCTATTTTCTGCATTCCCTCCAAACAGTCTGTGTCGGTTACTCCTCCCCCTTTCCCTCAGGTGTGCCTCTACACTTGGCTGTCCTCACAACCCCTTTACTGACACAAAATAAGCACAGCCAGGACACTGATAAAATGTTACTGACAGCTTCTCACTCTTCAACAGGACAAAGCAACGTGCGGTCCTTTAGCAGCAGTTTAGCCGTTAATCCAGCTCATGTGCTCATGTTGAGGAAGTAAATAAAACCACACAAATTCACGAGGTAAAAATAGAAAAAAAGCCATAACTTAAAAATCATGCTAATCATATGTGACACTGGCCAGACAGATGTAGATTAAACTAAAAAATGGTCATGGATTCATACAACTGCAAGACAGTCATTCTGTTTTTTTATTTTTTTTATTTATTTTTTTCACAATTTACACTGGAAGCAAAATATTTTCTCTGGCTTTGGGATTTTACCCCTATTAGCAGGACAATTAAAATTTTTACAGTTACAAAGGATTCAGTCAATCAGGGTCATGACAATAGGCAAACAGCCTTGACTGATGGTATAAAATGGGTAAATAACAGCAGGCTCAAGTGTTAGAGTCCCACACTTTGAGAGATTAAAACCGAAAGTGTGTCTGTTGGATTAGAGGGACGACAGACACAGTGAGACTTTGTACCTTTGAGAAAATAGGACACAAGTGATGATAGAAACTGTGTGGACTGGATTCAGACAGTGAGATTAATGATGTGGACCATCAGCACAGACACCAGTTTCCATGTGTGTGTTGATCTGCACCAAAATGACTTTTGGAAACGGAGTCACATGACACAGATCCATGACACTGTGAGGTCATCTAGCTGGACTCCCACTGTGAGAACTAAATATACAACCGAACTGAGAAACTCACACACTCTCATGCTTGGGTTTGTGTCATTGAAGCATTATGAGAAGTAAAAGGTGACGTTTTTGTAGCTGCTGAAAATACAGGCTGCAACTCAGGAGCCTTCAGGAGCCGTTGGTTTATATATGAACTGATTACAATAACTGTGTTTTTAATAGAAGGGTTCAAGAAAGCAAAAGAAGAAGCAAGTTAAAAAGTAATGACCTGGACGGGAAACTCTAAAACCTCGCTCATTGTAGGCTGATCCGTTTTGCTTCTTAAATCTGATTTTTAACACAGACTGCCCACACTGTCTTCTGCAAGTGACCAGAACGGATTTCTTGCATCCAGACATCACCGCTCTGTACCAACCTATTTGCATGGGTTGCTATGGTAACACATAGGCGTCAGTACATGTGCTGGTGATGCAGCTTTACAATGATGAACATTACGATGTTCTGTGCTGCAGTCACTGCAGGCTTCACCGTGCAGCGAGAGGTTTGGTGCTGCCTGTGAAGCAGTGACTGATGAGAACATGTCGTCCTTGAGACATCTGATGAGAGGTGGCGAGCAAATTTTATAATGTGTAGTTTGTCAGGATCTGTAGCTGCTCGCACCCCATCTTGTCCATCAACACACTCCATTCAGACACCCAGTATCCAGGGAGTGACGCAAAAGATACCAGATATCCGATTTGAACAAGCAGAGCGTCCAGACTGAAAACGCATCTGTACAAAACCAATTTGAATCACATTGCAAATCACCTTGCCCTGCAGTTTGGATCTGATTTGCAAAAATCTGATTTCATGTGGTGTTTTTTGCTGTTCAAAAATAAAACTGGATCTGCCAAAATCTGATTCGGGCTGACCGTCTGGACAAGGCCTATGAGGATGAGTGAATGCCCCCACAACCAGGCAGCATCATTTCCTGTTCAATAAACTCTTTCCTACACTGAACCAACCAGAGTCCGGGTCTGCGTTTTGAGTATTTCTAAAACAATAATTGGTCACAGCCTCAAGTCAGGGCTGATTTTACCCAGCAACATGAGGGTGGGCTGGGTGAAATAATAGGTGTGTAACTTAGGGTGCTAGATAGCTCAGAGGTTAGAAAGGTGGACTGGTAGCATCAATACCAAAAAAGTTTTCCCATAGTCAATATGTTAGAAAATGAAAATTCAAACTCAAACTGGAAAGTGATGTTGGAAACAACTTTAGAAACAGACTTAATTCTTCCCTCCTAAGAGCACATGAAGGACATATTTATCATTTTTTTGTTGGTTTTTGATCTGTTCCTCCAGGTTTTTTTTGTTTTGTTTTGTTTTTTTGTTTTTTTGTTCTCCTTAAAATGTTTCAAGCAGGCGAGAAACCCTGGATGGATGGATCAAGAACTGGGGGGGAGTGAGATACCTGATTCCGTCAAAAGACCAAAAAATGATCCAAGAGGGGATGCGGGTTTTTAAGCCTTCCTGCACATTTTTCCCATTGTTTAGCTCAGTTCACAAATAAATCTGAAACCTAATCCAGGAGAGAATTCTCACCATGAGCAATATTCACAAAAGATAAAGGTCATCTTGTGAAAAAGTCAATTAGTGATGACAAAGACTTAGTTAACAGCAAGCTGAAAATACATATTTATTATACATTAGTTATTTTTTTCCGTCTATTTTTTTTTTTTTAATGTATATATAAATCTAACATTAATCTGCAGCCTGTACAGTGACGTGACTGGATGCTTGTTTTGCTATCCCACCGCCACGCTGCTTTACAGTTGCTAAAAGGTAAAAACAGAATCCCTCTCAATGTCAAATTTCCAACACGGAAAACAGACGCATGCTGGACAGACTCTGCTGGGATCATCATTTTTTACCAGGCAGGACTGAATGACAGTGATACAGCAGCAAATGCCGCTCTGTGTAGCTCGCTAACACTGGCTGGAATGGTGTCACACTGTGTCTGCACTTTCATTAAACTGAATGCATGAGTAGCTACATGTACACATACACCTACACAGAACAGAGTGAAAATCTAAAACCCTTCATATATCTAAAGACAAACACAGCAGAGCAGAGACGCAGCTCACAGGACACAGATGTCTGCTGGTGGGAGGCAGCGCTCCCCGTGGTGCTGTGTTATCACGGCTTTTATAAATAGTAACAGTGGGATCAGTTGGATATGGAGGAGACCCCCCCACCCTGTCAGACCTGAAAAAAAAAAAAAAAAAAAACAGCCAGAGGAAGAAGACTGTGGGAAACGCAGGGCTGGGATGACCCTTTACTGTTCCCTCACCCCCACGGGCCAGATCAGCCAACGGAGGTTCAGATTTGTGACCATGGTTTCCCCAAACTGAACAAAATGCCGTAGCATGATTAATGCCTCAACGATCCAAAAAAGACAGAAAAAAACAATCATCATCCCCCTGACTGCCTCAAAACTAACATCTGAACCCTGATATCTGGAATCCTCTTACTCATTTTTTAATGTCAGAGAAAAAATCAGGCCACAAATTTGATTTGCAGCTGATTTGATTTGAACCAAAAGGCAGCACTGCAGACGTATTTCACCTTAACAGAAAAAACACGTTGCTGGAAACCAAAAAATTAGCTAGTATGAAAAGCAATAAAAATATATAACATTCCTAAACTTGACTTGTTATTTGACCCCCACACAGCAGGAGGGTTGGTGTTGGGTAATAAAATATCGAACACAGATACAAAGCTGTGTTCCCATTTTTTAAAAACAGCGACAAAATGAAAATGGGTTAGGATGGAAGCTCGGAGGTGAAACAGCTGCGTGTGTTTGTCTCATGTGAGGATTATGTGTGTGTGGACGGTAAAGTGGATGAGCTGACTTTCAGACCCGACGACAATGCTGGCCGGGTTATTCAAGGATTGTGGATTTCATCCACGCTCAGCTTAACCTCTCCGCTGATGTTATGGCATGTTTGTGTCCACACACACATCTTCACATTGACTAAGATTATAATCCAGAGGAACTGCAGCCGGTGAGTGACTTTCTTTAAACACAGCAGGCTGAAGCAAATCCACTTCCTTCCAAACAGATGATGAGGTGGTTTATATCTGTGCTCTCTGACCCACCATCAACTCTCGGATGCTGTTTAAGGTTTCCAACGAAAAATGGTAAACTATTGTGTTTTTTCCATTCATTCACATGACACAGGCTTTTTGGGGGGCCTGAAATCAAACTTTTGATATATGGTTCCAGAAGGTAGACCCTAGTTTTTTGGAAACGCCACCCCAACGCCATGTAAACAGGCAAACCGCAGCTCGTGTGAAAATGGTGACATCACTGAACCATTTGTTTAGAATCAACACCATCTCACTCCCAACTCGTCTGAAAGCGATGCTTGGTCAGATCTCACAAAAGGTCTCCCTTTGTGTCTGGATCAGACAGAGCAGACAAACTCCGGAGTAAACCCATGCACAGTAACATGAGACGCTCAGAGCGAGTACTCCAAACATCCATTCACTATTCAATATTCGCCCATCATTTTTGTCTAATAATAATGTATGAAGGTTAGCACTTAGCAGAAGCTTCAAATAGTCCATAATTTACTTGTAAGTGTATTGTTGAGGTTGTGTGCCAAAGGGAATGTAATGTGGATCTGAAATATGACCAGGAAATGTCAAAATTAAAAATGACATAGGACTGAACCGAATACATCGTTGGAAAGGTTTCAATCTGGAGAGAAACATTTTGTCAGTCTGACAATTGTGAGTGACTCCTGCACTGAAATGGCGACCTCTGACCCTTGACCTCAGTGAATGTTTAAAGAAGACATACTCATTTCCAGGTCTTTGATTTTTATTTTGGACTCCTTTCGAGCAGCTGAACACAGCTGACCGAACAGTGAAGTCTACAGATCTTCAGAAAACTGTGACTCTGCCCTCTCTCTTCCTTCTATTTTCTGCATTCTCTCAAAACTGTCTGTGTCGGTTACTCCTCCCCCTTTCCCTCACGCGGGCCTCCGCACTCGGCTGTACTCACAACCCCTTTACTAACACAAAATAAGCACAGCCAGGACACTGATAAAATGTTACTGACAGCCTCTCACTCTTCAACAGGACAAAGCAACGTGCGCTCCTTTAGCAGCAGTTTAGCCGTTAATCCAGCTCATGTGCTCATGTTGAGGAAGTAAATAAATCAACACAGAATAAATCAGCAAGAAACAGGAACGCTCTCAACTTCTGTATGGTGCTCGCCTCTTTAGGAAAGTTTAAGGAGGTTAACTGTCCTTCATTCAGCCGGGAAAAAAAAGAAACACATTATTGAAGTCTTCTGGAACAGTGCAGACAGTAATCCCTGAAGTAGAGAGCAGAGTACAGCAGTGTCTGAGCAGAGTGGGGGAGGGGGCGGGCACAGCGCTGTGTGCACGAGCTGGCATGCCCATATAAGGAAGTCCAGCACACACTGACGTCACTGTAAAAACACTGTTTAAAAAAAACACTGTAAAACACAGCGTGTAGAGCCGACTGAAACAGCCTGCAGGGCTCACTTCCAAATGTATGAACCTCATTATGTGACGCTTTGCTATCATTCAACACGAGTAACCAACATTTTAACAACATTTATAGGTCAGAAAAGACGGAAAAAGCATAACAGCTCTCCTTTAAAGCAACACCATATAACTTTGACCATGACCCACTGCCTTGGAAAACAGAACTAAGCGATGCGCGTTAATATGTTGCACAAAACAACAATTTTGGTAAAACCGAGTCATATTTTACAGAGAAAATGTCCTCAGGTTTTCCCTCTCATGTTGCAGCCTTTCATTTTAGCCGAGCTGTCCCCAACAACGACCTGCTGCTGCAGCTGCAGCTTCAGTCTTCAGGCAGCCTACATGTTGCTTTCAGGAACCTCCGTGAATTACAGAGTCCAGGCAGAGCAGTCGGAGGACATCAGAGGGAAAACCAGAGGACATTTCCTCTGTAAAATATGATGCAGTTTTACTAAAATTGCTGTTTTGTGTGACATATTAACGTGCATCATTAAGTTTTGTCTTTTGAAGCAGTGGGTTGCGGTCAAAGTTATATAGTGTTGCTTCAAATGCTAGCCATTGATCTGCTTCAGTGAAGGGCATTTTACCATCTAAGCATCACCTTACTGACCCCTGTGTTCTTCCTTATAGACAAAATGACATTTGATGTATCATTGTTGGAAAGAGCCTTGTGTTTCCAGTTAGAAATCCCTCAAAGCAGTGTTAAAAAATAAAAAGGCCCTGATCTTATGGATAAAAAACCAATAGTCAACATTTTTTTTTGTATAGTTCATCTATTGATCTACATGACTATACTTAAAGTTAATGATACAGGCTTTAAAAACACAGATATCTTCAAGTCTAAACTTTGAAGCCCCTCTAAAAAGTCAGCAAAGCCTCAAAAAACCACCAGCTATCTCATTTTGTCTTGGACATATACTTTATATACATCAAACACTGAAAAGTAGATGGCTAACTGCACAGAATAACATTATTTGTTTCACAGCAGTGAACGTTCCAGTGAAACGATGGACACTATAAAGAACACTTACAAACATCATTTAAACTGACAGAGTAGGAGTGACAGGGTCGTATATATATTGACGAATTTGTTACATAAATGAATTTCTGGTAGCCCTGACTTCATCCCACCTGCAATACTTCTATGGTCCAACAGGGGGGCGTGACCCACAAACAGCAAAGTTTACAGCCCTTGATGTGCTGAACTCACAGAGGAGCGTGGACTCATGACTGATCTTTTCTGATGAGGACTTCCAGGCTCTCGCCGAATGAAGTGAAGAGAAATGACACAGCAAAAGAGCGAGCGATGGAGGAGGGGGAGGAGAGCGTGCGTGTGAGGAAGAGCCCGACCGAGCTGACTTATTCCTTTGGCGTTGTGTTAACAGAGAGCACATATACAGTATGAGGAAAAAAAGAAAGAGCTGTGACTAAATGGAATGTGGCATACATACACACACACGCACACACACATGCACACACACACCTCACCATCCCTCCTGCTGCTGCATCTTTGCTGTCTGCAATATTATCAGAGAAATGAGGGAGGAGGGGACAGAGAGGAATGAAGGGGGGGGATGGGTGAGAGAAAGACGAGTTGAGAAGAGAGAGGAAGGCTCGAGCTCCTTTTTGGAATGATACACACATAAATACACACAGAGCTGTGTGAGAGCTGCACCACATGTCCTTTATTAGACATTCAAACTTCAGATTCTTAAATGAAACTTCTGACACCCGTTGTCATGTTTCATGACTTGTTGTTATGAGTTCAATGGACAATTTAAAAGTTGAGGTAAAGAGAAATAGTCTGTA
Source organism: Naso vlamingii (assembly GCA_029822935.1). Classification (NCBI taxonomy): domain Eukaryota; kingdom Metazoa; phylum Chordata; class Actinopteri; order Acanthuriformes; family Acanthuridae; genus Naso; species Naso vlamingii. Next base: position 10,951 of record JAPQLA010215347.1, read on the forward strand.
TCATCCAAAGTGTTAAAAGCGTATAAAATAAAACACTCTTTCTCCTGGTGGCTAACAGCTTCAGCAGATCAGGTGTGTGTTCCTCCAGAAGCTCTGGTTCTGCTTCTTTTGTGGATTCACTCATCATCACAGCTGTTTGCCTGTGTGCAAGTGTGTGGGTGTCTCACACACGTCAGTAAGAGCGTCTGTGACTCAAGAGGTAACATGAGCGAGTCATCTACTTGTCAGAGGCTCGTGGATCGATCCTTAGCTTCTCCTGTCTGCACGCTGAAGTGTCCTTGGGAGAAGACACTGACCTCCAAGTTTTCCATCAGTGTGTGAATGTGTGTGTGTGTTCCTGATGAGCAGTGTGGAACTTGTGCCCCTGTGAAGCTGACATGAAATATTGTTTATTAAAAACAACAACAACAACAACAACAACAACAACAAAACACTAAATACTACTTGGCCGACACATAACCTTGGTGCAAAGTGTACAAAGTGGTTGGATTTAGTCCTTTCATTAGTACCCGAGCACCGAAAGCAGTTTGAGGACCTTTTGTAATTCAAGGAATTATTATTATTTTTCAGGTCAAATAAATCATATGAATCAACTTACTTTCATTTGAACGCAATGAGTTACCCTAAAATATTACTTTCTGTGTAGAGTGTTACTGATTACAGTATTTTTGCGTTATTTTTACCAAAATAACCACAGACGTCTGACTAAGTGTTAAATATGGAAGCGTGTAATATTCTTCTTCTCTGTCTGAAGCTGTGTACACAACAAAAGGAAAAAAAAATTACATCACATGATCGCGTGATTATCATGGCGTGATCAAATTGGCAGCTATCCCGTCGCGTGTCTGTTAGCTGCACCGCGAGTTCACACCTTGATCACTTTGACTTTGCCAATGCATAGGAAGGAAAACTGTCCAAAATGTGAAAATATTTTAGCTTAAACACTTGCAACAATCCCATTGCTGCAGAAAAAAAAATGACGTCTCCATCTCCCCAGACGGGACGCACATATAGGCATGGCACAGCAGTGTTACTTTGATTATTTAAGTCTCCAGACATGCCGACGTGATCACTCAGGGTCGACTTTGAAGGATCAAAAAGCAACGTCGCTAATTTCAGTTTTGCTGCAGTGATATTACTGTGCACATGAACATTACTGACAGCAGCCTCTTCAATCTTGAAGGTAAATCTTTGGAAAATACCCATCCATCAACACAATGCACAACAAAAAAATTACCTTGAAAGCTGGAGCTGCTCAACATATTTAAAAAGCAACATGGTGCTGTGAAATGCAGGTCCACACAGAGCAGGTCTTTACATCGGAGAAATTAATTAATGTCAATGGGTGTCGCGTGAATGGTATCAGAGCTGATCCGCGCATCTCTGAAAATGTCACAGCAAAGCAGAAACATCAATGAACACTTAATTTCAGGGAGTAACGTGTTGCTGGACACAGTAACTGTAGTAATATTACCAAAATTTGTTTGCAACGCGTTATATTACTCAGTTACTACCTAAAGGTAATATATATCTGTAATGCGTTAGTTTTGTAACGCATTACCCCCAACACTGCAAATGAAAGACCAGAGAACCTACAGGTCTGAATACAGGCGTTGGTCAGAAAGCCTGAGATTCTGTCTGTTACAGCAGCTCCTCATCTGACACAACACCAACAAAAAATAAATTAAGAAGTTTATAAGGAATTTAAAAAAGGAAACAAACATCTCAAACACTGACTTTCTGTTATAAAGATCTTAAAGTCCAGCATTTCGATTACCTTGATGCCATCACCATGACATCATCAGTCATGGTGAGGATGCCAAGGCCACAGAAAACATTATACAAGCGTTAAACAACAATTAAACTGATCATTATGTGTAAAATAAGTTGAGTTAGCCCATAGTTAGACGTTACTGCCGGTCAGTGACTGCTGGCTCACTCATTAAGAGTCAACACGTTAAGGTGTGACATTCTTGAGGTTGACAGGACCAGGGTCTTATCTGACATTCCAAGCATTCTCCAAGATCTCCTGTTGTTTTTAGACACTAAAGATAAATACTGACAAGAGTGCAGAAATCTGTGAGGAGCACCAAGACATGGTCAAATCATTCAAAAAACAAAAGCCAAATTCAAAAATCAGCCACATTCTAAAAAAAGCCTTTTTGCACTTGTTTCATTCCACCGTAAACCCATTTAAAGTCACTGCATGAACCAAGACTGAAAGTAACCCTCCGTCAGTGGATGACAACTACGGAGAACGCACAACAGTTCGGAAGGTCAACTGAATACATCTTAGTTGGGCAGTTACAGGCTGGTGGGCCTCAGAAGCTACAGCTTTGATTCTCATATTAATTTAAAAACGTATGGGACCCTGGTGGCTCGGTTGGTAAAGCGGGCACCCCGTGTGCGGGGGCTGTGTCCTCGCCGCGGCTGCTGTGGGTTCAGTTCCCCCTGTGGCCCTTTGCTGCATGTCGTTCCCTCTCCCTCTCCTGTTTCCTGTCTGCTCTTCAGCTGTCCTGTCAGAGGGATGGAGGTAGAAGACCAAACAATATCTTTAAAAAAAAAAAACCAAACAAACAAACATACCAAAAAAAAACCATATGGACTCTTGCCAACCCAAACGGATCTGTTTGGACAAAAACATTGAATTTGCACCAGCAGTACAACAGTGGGAGCTCCAGTGTTTTGTCCGTTCACTTGGCACACGACCATCCGTGGTCAGGTCACATGGTGATCAGGGAGCCATTTGAAAAAGTGATCATGGGCTGTGTGGAACATTTGCCAAAGATTAGATCTGGGACCCAGTTTTTGCTGACTGTTATGGGTTCTTCCAACAGGTTCCTTGAAGCCAGCGCAGAATGGCTGCCGTCATCTCCAAAGCTCTGGTAAATTTCTTCTCTGTGGTTGGTTCACCAAAAGCAGTTTAGATTGATTAAGACAAATATTTCAGGTCCAAGGTGCTCAAGACATTAGGCGTTACGCATGTAACTTCCAGTCTTTACCATCCTGAAAGCCAGGGGGCGCTGGAAAGGTTTCATCAAACCTGTATGTCCATGTTACCTGAATACTGCTGTGTGTAACAGAAAGATTAGGACGACAGTGAAACGTTCTGTTTGACACTCGCGAGGCTGTACAGGAGTCACCGGGTTTCTTTCCTGCTGAGTCTGTGTTTGGGCACAAGGTTACTGGCCACTGAAAGTTCTCAAAGACCACCACGTGAGTGTGTGGCCAAGCTCAAGGACTGCCTCCAACTAGCCCGCTCTTTGGCTCAGGATGCCCTGACCTCTTCACAGGTGAAGATGAAGCACCGCTCGCTTCAGCCAGAGAAAAGTCTCAGTGACATCAGGGGCGTCATCAAGGCACCAGATCACAGGAGACGGATCAGAGTATGCTGTCCTCATGCCGTCATGTCTGCTGTAAATCAGGTGCGGACCATCTGACCTGAAGTGATGCAGTGGCATCTAAAGACATTTGTTTACCAGTTTTTTTAATCACCATACTCCATACATCCTCCATACATCCCAGATCCAGTCTCTCTCTCTCTCTCTCTCTGTGTACCTGTCAGTCCACACTGTGTGGGCAACCAGCATGCAGCTAGATGTACCATTAAACGTCGTGTCAAAGCTGCTCTGTCCAGCAGTGAGAGGTGAGAGAGTGATGGATCCAAAAAGAGGGTGGCAGAAAAAAGACATAAGGAGAGAGTTTCTCAGTCCAAACCCAGGAGGGTTAGAACGCCAGCCATCAGAAGAAATCCTTCTAGTGAGAGGGGCATCTCACCATCTGCCTGCCAATGAGAAAACACACACAGGGAGGGAATCTTTTCTTCCTCCTTTTGTTTTTCTTCAACGCTGACAAATAGAATGCTGCATTAGACGCCTGGACAATCACTGACACACTGACGGGAACCAAATGTCAAAAGAAAAAGAAAGATAATATGTGTAGTGTTAAGAAAGCATCAGTCCAAACACAGAATCTGCTGCACAGTAATGTGTGTTTAGCTATGACTGATCTGCTAAATAACACATTTCAAGTATATTTATATTCACCAGTGTTGTGTTTCCATCTTACATTAGCATGCTGACATTAGCTTGTTAGCATTAAACACAAGTACAGCTCAGATTGATGGAAATGTCAAGAGTTTGTCGATATTTGTTCACAAATAAAAGTATTGATTTGATTTGATATATATGATACATGATATATGATATATGATATATCATATATAAATTTCAGAAATCCAAAAAAATGGACTACAATTAATCTTGAGGGAGACATGAAGGTTGGTACAGGAGTCAAAATAATTCAGTCTGGATCTAAGTGGACAGGCAGACACACAAAAACACTTTCACAGCTATCCGGCTGTACTGTGCTGTCTCTGACCTCTGGTCGACACAGTAAACACTGGTGGAACGTAAACTAGTCAAACCCAAGTCATTTCCTCTTTATTTAAGTCGGTGACACTTGAAAACTCCTCTAATGTCGAGCTCAGACTACAAGACATCTTTGTCTGTTCAGATGTTCACTGTGTCAGATTAGGTGATTAAAGAAACATACATTTTTGCCGTGTCGTGGCCGAGAGACATGACAGACTACAAGTTGCTCCTGGACCAATCAGCATTTGCAGGTCACAACGAGCATGATGTCACTACTAAATATCACTGACAAGCCATCGTGGGAGATAAACAAAAAACAAACATGCTCATCTTTCCGTTAGGACGTCGTGAGGCGCTGGTTGTTGTCTGTTATGACACACTACTTGAGATAAAGCCATCAGCTGTTGCATGTGATGCTCATTGATTATTTCCAAGCCCACCCGACACCCAACGTCTTCTGGGTCAGACCGGCTGACATCGTTTAGTCTGACTCCAGCACAAAACACCTGGAGCATCAGAAAATCTCCAACCTTTCAACAAGTTCATCAACAAGTATCACATCACAAAAAGAAAATTATTTAATTTTTGATATATCTGGGAAGATTGTTAGTCATCTACAGCGTCAGAAATCAGCGAGGGCAAAGGGCAAGAGTGCCCCCAAGATTTTGAACTTTTTATCTTCTCTCAGTTCACTTCATTTCAATCGCCTCCACTAGGCACCTTAAAAAAGCGATCGACAACAACGGTTTAAAACAAAAGCAATAAAGTAGAGAACACACACAGACACACATATGTGCACACACACACACACACATGCACAAAAACACAGCACTGTCAGTGACATCACTCCGCCGGGCAGACGCAAGGCTCTTATTGAAAACACTCCTGTTTCATCTGCCCCCATCCAAAATAACGGACAAAGTGACCCAAATCTTGGCCCTTCGGCGCCACCCAGCCAGTGTGACACTGCAATGTTGAGAAATTGTAACGTTAATCTATGTGTTACCAAAACAGCCAACGGCATCAATTCCTCCAATCAGAAACAAGCTAGAGTGATGACACTTACTCTGCACATGCTCAGTAGGATTCCCTCTCTGGAAAAGGAGCAGGATCACTTCACCTTGGCAGAAGTTATCAACAAAAACCGACTGTGAGGTGTGAACGGTAGTTTTTGGATCTACAGTAATTTTCTTCTGCTGTCTAAAGTTTAGTTGACTGTGAATTTGGGAACTTACATCAAATTTATCTCTAGGTAACTGGTTAAAAATGCACAGGAACAACCTATGCTAATATAGGTGCTGCTAGCCAGCATACCAAATTTTATCATGGCTGCAAGATTGGGGGCAATTAAACCAGTGTAACAATTGCCCTCAGCCACATGGCCCAATGTAAGCACCTTGTTTGTCTGTGTTGACATACTTTCTGTTAGAAAATGAGCATATTTCACAAAATCTAAATGTAAAATTACATTTAAAAGGGTGTATTAAAATAAATGTTTGTTCTAGTATAGCTGATCATCAATAAACATACAGTACTTCTTGTATAAAATAATGTTTTCTATGTGTTCAAACAATAGTAGATATTGACAGAAAGTATAAATGTCACATTGTTGTGTCAAGTGCCAAGTACATTCATGATGCACTCCAAGCCTGCAGAGGGCGACCACACAAAAGAGTTGATGG
>JAPQLA010215396.1:15676-37971 GCA_029822935.1 Naso vlamingii
GTGTGTGTGTGTGTGTGTGTGTGTGTGTGTCGTTTAAATAAATCTGTATTTCCTGGTTTGTTTGCAGTAACAGGAGGCGGGGATGTCCGCGGAAACGAAACTCCTGCACAGAAACGACCGCTGCCTCCGGCGGCTGTCAAAGAAAGAAAACAAAAACGTGTTCACTGAGCCTGAGCTGTATGAGTCTGTTTCACTCTAAAGTTGCGCATTTTGTTTTGTTTTGTTTTATTTATTTGCGACAGGTGCGCAAACGTGCCGGCTGGGGGGTGGCATAATGAGGAGAAAACATCAACAACAATTTCAGTATTTTGAATAAAAACCCTGGAAGTCCCAGTGTGTCACTTGTCCCGCCCCTTCCCTACAAATAACCAATTATCTGCTTGCGAGCCAACCATGATGGCACCAGTCCCCTAATAGCCTATTGGTGAATTTTACATAATGGACGAACAGTTACATGTTGCCAGGTGCACTGGGCCCAAAAAGACGTTTTTCTGCAAATGTACACTATGAAAGAAGTTGTTGTCAAAGGTTGGATAAAAGTAACAAACTCAGAGCATCACAACCACTGTGAAATAACTCATTTTACCATCATAGTTTAATTGGGTCTGATAACATTATTGAGGTTTGAAGAGCCTCATTATTATTATAAATCCTGTTCAAGTTAGTGTGGTGTATTTTATACTTGGTGATACACTGATACTGTAGTCTTTTAGTGCCCGATTAGAAGGAGCTCTTATAGTTTTCTGTAAGCCTTTCTGAAGAGTAAGACCAGATGTTTTTGCTGTAGATACTAGACATTCAAGCACCATAAAGGTCAAGAAGGTGACTGGTGCTGGGACCTTGGGGACCAACTGTTTAGATTCTAGAGGGGTTTGTTTTAGTTCTGGTTAGGGTTGAGAGATAGTGAGGAGCCCTGAGAAAACTACCACTTGTTTGTGCATTTGAATAAAGTCTTCTGTTGCACCAAGTTGGTATGAGCAGAGTCAATTCTTCATCCCAAGACACTTTTTGCAGACCTCATTGGAAATTAACTACATTAGCAGAGGGTCCTACCAGATGTTGGACAGCTGAAAGTGTGCATGCCCTGCAGGAGCCACAGTGAACAGCTATGGGTAAGATACACTTTTATTGGAAGCTGCAAGCAACCATGGTCACTACTATTGTTTTTAATTTTGTTATCGTGAGATCACCAAAAAATCGTCTCACTATCACAGGATAAAGGCTTGTTATCTTGTGATAGTGGGGTAAAATATTGCGTGATCACAAGATAACAAAAGTCATTTTCCTGTGAAAACTTGATAATTTACCCTGTTTTTTTGGTATAGGTATAAATGTGTAGTTTTGTTTCCTGCAGTTAGAGCAGAAAACTATGTTGTAAGGGTCATAAGGAAAACATCATGTTTATGATAATCAAAGTTGTTGACCTGGGGCCTGTGTCACGAAGCAGGATTTTGGCTTAGCGAGGTAATTTGAGGTTCAACCCTGGATTTTTGGTCTCACAAAGCTGGTTCATTCCTTATCGAGGTACATCACCTTGGTAACATATGCTGAACGGCTACCCTGCTCCGTAGCAGGGTAAGTTTGAGGGCTGAATCGAATCCTATAAAAAGCACCACCCACTGGCCAATTAGCTGTTCGGGAAAAAATGGCCTGTCCATTCCTCGAGAACCCTGCTGACACAGAAGCATGAATTGTGTCAGGAGAGCGTCACAGCGTGAAAGAGTCTTGAAAGGGAAAAGGGAAGGGGGGGGGGATTATCCCTGTTCAAGATAGCTTGCTGATGCAAATGTGAAAAGGGTCATTTTGACCCTTCATTCATGGTGTTTGAGGGCATTCAGAATTTTTTTTTTTTTTAAGAGGGAGAGTATATTTTTGCTCCTGCTAATTTCTAACACAGCTCAATATCAGGATAATTTTATTCAGGCTATCAACTTAGTATATTGATGTGATTTAACTGTGGCGTCAGCTTTAAGCTTTTTCGTAGCCTGTTTAACGTTGTGACAGTAAAAAGGCCAACTTACCAGATGCAGTGATGTTTTTATGTTTGTTCTTTACCTGCTCCCAGGTTCTTTTGACCCGAGGGGTTGCATCTGGGGGAATGAGACTATAATTATCATATGCGCAATTCATCTGCTCAGCACATTGATTTCGTTGGATTCATGGGTGTGATCAGTGTCCAATTTAGGCTACTTAAGCCATTGATGACTAACTTAACGCATTTACGTAGTCCACTATGCGTTGCCATGCCTTTTGCCTTCTTCTGACAGCAGCCACGGTGTTGGACTTCTCTAAAATGATGCTTTTCTCCTCCTCGTACTTTGTTAAAATCAGTCTCTGCTCTATGCATGAGAAGTACGGCACTCTCTTTGCAGCGCGCTTCTCCATTCGTTTGTCGCTCAAGATTGCGATTGGTCTGCTGCCTCAGATCCCACCCCTTATACATGCGCATTCATGGCTCTGGATAAGGCAAACCTGGGTTGAGTTACCAAGTTGATAGCCAACGTTGTGATACCAATTATCCTGATTGCCATTGTCGGGGTCAGTCAAGCTGGACAGGTCTGAGTAACCCAGGAAAAGTTGGGCTCGCTCCGTGATACAGGCCCCTGCCCTCTCTGCATCAGCCAGCAGCTACTTAAATAAAGCCTATTATTACAATGGCAGAGATAAAGATGTTATTAAGGTCATACGGAATTCCGTGAGACTTGCCCGTTTCACTGTGCGACCCCCCAGAGCAATAAAAAGGAAACAACCTTTCATTTTGAAAACGGACTTTGTTATTTCTCTATCATGGGAAAACAAGTTTTATCTCACAATGCATTAATTTATCCCATTATTGTGAGATAACAAGCAATTGTACTGTGATAATAAAATGATTATTTTGTGATCTTAAGATAACAAAATAAAAAGATAGTAGCGACCGTGGCTGCTCACAGCTTTCGTAATTTTATCACACAGATGTCACTTTTGGTTCAACGCACCATTGATCACTTAGGCTAATTAAAAACATAAATTAAACATGGCATCCAGTTCTCTTTAAATCATCTATGGTGCCATTATATAATGCAAATATTATTGGCTTTTAGTCAGAGGCGGGACTTTAATTTGTGTTTTGTTGGTGTGTTGCACAACCCTGTCAGCACAATATTTCATCCACACAGGCTCATTAACTTTAATTTCCTTGTTTATTGTCGCCTATCTATGAAGGTTCAGTTTCTTTTTGAATGCTTAAAGTATGGAAGCAAACACATACAAACTTCACACGACCTCTGCATAAGTCATATTCTTTATTAGTAAAACTGATTTTAAATGCACTTTGATCACTGTAAAAGTTAATAAAAGCCTCACAGGTTGTAACTTTGTCACATACACAGAGATGCTAGCTTCACTGCTATATCATTAAAGTTTAAGTAACACTACTCTTTCTTCAGTTCTCCATGTTTTATTTACCAGATGTCACTGCTATCATCTGACGTAACAAAACCTCAGCAGCCCGATAAAACCAAGACAGCTCAAACATTTGGTGAATAACAGCTCATCACTGGAGCAGTAACAGTGGTAGCACTTAAAGTACTGCATGACCTGTGCTGAATTTTACATGACTTGGTTGCTCAGGTCAAGTTTCATGCATCATGTTAAGGGATTCTTTCCTTTTATTTGATGCAGATATTTTCCAAAATATTTCTTTTCGCAGCAGAGGACAGAAAGAAAGAAGAAAATATAATTGTGGAAAAAATCAGGGTTATTACAATTTTCAAAATCATCTCACTCTCTTACAGAAACATTTAAACTTTACTTCCACCTTCCATTTATTGCCCCAAACCAAAATCAGCTCATCCTGTTCTCTTTCAACTCTTAAAACATTTTATTTCACAGCCAGTTCGAAGTCCTCCTCTCCCTCCGGCTCCTCAGTGGTTGAACAGTCAGGGGACTGTCAGCAGAGCCTTATTCATGAAGCTTGGCTGAAATCTGACCCGAATGTTCAGGCGGTGCACCTCCATCATTCTGGCCTCGGAGGAGGAAGTATGACTGGAGATAAGAGAGACAGTAACAGAAACAATCAGACTGATTAATGTTCCACTTGAATGAATCAGCCACTTGACTCAATGTTCCTTACAACAGACAAGGCAGCCTCATTGTTGTGTGGTGTTAAAGATTTGAAAATGTTAGACTTGTAAATTTCTACAGAAGCCAAGAGCAGCCATAGTCAGTGTTACCTTTTCTCATTCTGTTATCTTGAGATCATGAAATAATCATCACATTATCAAGGGATGATGGCTTCTTCTCTCATGATAATGGGATAAATAAATGCATAATCACGTTATAACAAAACTCGTTTTTCCGTGATAATGGGAAAATTTATCTGGTTTTTATCACACGATAATGAGCCTTCATCTCGAAATCATGGGATAATTATGGAAAACTCGAAATCGAGTGTCTGCTTGCACTGTCAGGGAGGATTCAGAACTGAATGAACTGATAAAAATTATAAGTAAAGAGGAAACAACCTTTTATTTTTAAAACACACTTTGTTATCCCATTAAGACAGGCAAATGAGTTTTGTTATCTTGTGATAACACATTAATTTATCCTGTTATCACAAGATAATGAGATCATTATTTCATGATCTCGAGATATCAGAATGAAAAAAGATAGTAGAATTTATGGCCACTTGCGGCTTCCATACATTTTTGCCTGCATGGCTTCGTTAAATTTGTTTGTTTCTTATGTGTCATATGACTGTGTGTTCATGGTAATGAAGCACCACAGTAAGCCCAAAACATGCTGAGTCACTCCACACATCTAATAGGTGTCTCTTATCAGAAATGAAAGAGTAGTGCAATGTTTTCAACTCATGCTTCAGCAAAAGGTTCCAGTTGTCTCCAATGGTAACCATATTTGACACAACAACAGTTAATCACCAAGGAAGTTCAGTTAAAACAAACGTTATCTTCATAGCAACATAAACATGAGCCAGACACAATACGCAACAAAATATGATAATGCTCGCAGTATTAAAAAACTCTTCTGGTAAGTGACATAAAATGAAAGTCTCGAGCAGCTGACTTTCTGTTGAAAATCCGTCATTTTTATCGACAACACTTATCCAGTGTGTTAAGTGACAAACCATAAATGGGCCTTTAGTTAACACAGAGGCCTAACTCAGTGTGTTTTCATAGTTTTTGGGAAACAGTGGAGCTTAATGATACAGAGGTAGAAGATTAGTCAGGCACTTAAGGTTGGCTGAAAAGAGATGAAACTAGTTTAGCACCGGATGTATACTTGAAGGGGACGCTTTCAAGTATACTTTTAATGTTTGCACTTTTAATACTAGCATGCTAGTATGCTAAACTTGTCAAACATCACTATGTCATTGTATTGTCATTGAGCATGTCAGCATGATGATGTTTGCATTTAAAAGCACCACTGAGCCAAGCACAGCTCCGCAGATCTGGCTGAAATCTCTTCGCTTCGTTTCATAATCAGTAATGATCAATTGATTCTTAACAATATTGTTGATTAAAGTGGTAATCTCGAAGATTTGAGTTTCACTGTTTATGATGGCACCTTTGGCGATAAGCTGTAATTGCAGGCGCACTTTTGGACCTCATCTCCCAGAGTTCATATGGAAACCAAACAGTGTTGACTGAATTATGACGGGAGACAGTACCTTTGCAGGTAAGAGCAAGCCTGTGGCTTTAGCTCCACCCACCCTCTGCACACCAACCCCTGCTGACTGATGTAAAAGGCGTCACTAACTGTGCGCTGCTACTGATTTAGCGAGGGAATGTCGCCACAGACACTCAGATCGTAGAACTTGTCAACACTGCAAATACACGCGCTTTCATCGGTGGGCTACAGACTCATTCAACACTGTTTTACCTCAATCTGTGACAGACAGTGACTTATCAAACATTAACTAGGCCTACATGAAAATCTTGAAGATTTACCACTTTAAGAAACTATTGAGTTCAACAAACTGATCAAGGTGATTTATTGATTTCAACGCAAAGGCGAGTAACTGATTCTTCAAGTCGCTGCACACACAGCTATATCTGTTACCAGAGTTGTGGGAAGACGTCTCATCAGTAATTTGAACCTCAGCCGGCTGCCATAGATGACTGATCCGATGAGGAGGAAGCTCAGAGCACAGAACACGGCAAGCAGGCAAAACACTACCTTCACTGTGAAACAGGAGCACACAGACAGTTACACAAAGTTTTGCTGTTTGGAATAAAAACTTCTCATTTTAACAGAAAACCTACAACATGTGGAAAAAGTGGGATTTCCAATTAGCCCTCAAATGTTAACACTGAAAATTAAAGTCAGGTTTCAGTGTCAGACTGTAAACTTCCACGTTGTCATATTTGTTTTCATCTCTGAGGGGAACTGTTAAAATTCAAATGTAGTTCCCCTTTCAGCCTTAAAGCCAGGAGCAACAGACACTGAGGAGCAGCAGTCATCTGTTCAGACACATTCCCTCTTTGAATGAATGAGGCTGTAATGTTCAGTTGTTGTGGCATTACACCACTTTAGGTTTAGATACCTGGTTTACTGGCTGCTGTGTATGTATCTGCACAGTGTTTGAGACCGAACAGGCAGCAGGAGGTTTGCAGTACTGAGTTTTGTCAGATATGAGATATGAGTCATTAGCACATTTTACAAGATACTCTCCATTAGCGTCATATTTCAGCCTCTCCAATCTTTCATTTTATACAACGAGCCACTTTTGCAGAATTCAAAGGCAGCTCTGTATAACCATGACAGGAAGCTGCTGAACCATGTACTGATGCTACTAAGCCACCAATAAAGACGTTCAGCTGTAATTTGACTTATAAAATTATTCTACGAACACTTAAATTCACCTCAATAGACTGTTGTCATGTTAGACTTGCTTTGAGTGCACAGTGGAGTGTTTTATCTGACTTTGTTAAAGAATGCAACTGGGTCCACTGACATGCGCTAACATTAGCATTTACAGCAAAACAGAGAGCCATTCAAATCCAATACTACATCAAATGAGCTGAAAATGGTCTCTATCGATAGAAATAGGACTGGAGAAGTCGAAAATGAAGCCCTATGTCACAAAATCATGAAATATACCTTTATTCTCTCCTCTGTTAAGATAAATGCCCGTCCCTGACCCGGCCTGCCAGCTTACCCATTCACATAAACACTGGCTTGCCTCTGATGCAGCTTTGATTCTACATCAGGAGGCAGATCAGAGGCAAATCGGAAATTGACCCCTCAATCTGTCATCAAAACTTTTACACAGACTGCAAGGCGGAGAACAGGCGCACAGAACCTGCCTTGAAAAAACTGTGTAAATTGGGCTGTAATGTAATCTGTCAGTCAAAGGCCATGAACACAAACACAGGTGTAATTATTTCATAACCAAGCAGACATCTGAATGAAGTTGTCATCTGCCATGCAATCCCACTGAAATAGGAATATTTCGATGTCTCTGATCATTAAAATTCTACCAAAGGACCAAGTGTTGACACTGATGGGCTGCCATCCTTATCCAGACATGAGCTCAACGTGTGAGACTTACATATGAGGAAAGCTGGTGAACAGAGAAAAGTCTGGATGGCTTTGCTTCATCTTCAACAAAAACAGACTCTGGTTAATCGCACAAAGAACAAAGAAGACTTCACATGTCTGGATTACAAGGTAGTGTGTATCTTTGCTTGCTGAATGTTACAGGTAAACTTCGGTGACATACGTGAGCTTGGTGCTTGAGGAGAGCTGGTGAAGGCACAGTAAGGTTCACTGGAGACGGTGTTTCTGTTGAAGAGCGATGTCACAGAGATGGTCACACAGTACTCGACACCTGGCTCCAGGTACGTGATCACGAGCTCGTCTTTGTAATCCAGAGTCATTCCAAACTGCAACACAACAGACAAATGCCCAGTCAGCAGATTAAATGCTGACATTGTACATTTCTGTAATTCACAAATACGTTAAATTTGTATGTGAAATTTATAATTTCTCATCAGGAGGGGATGGTTGATGCATGGCATCCAGGTGGGGAGCCTACTAATTTTTAACAGGGTTATTAATGCAACCTTGTTTTAAGTGAGAAAAAAAGGCATTGTAAAAGGATTATGCTAGCTTTTTTGGTTTGTGTTATTTACCTCCCTCCCAGTTTCCAGACAAGAAGATGGATACCATTCTTTGGACTGTGTGTGCAATAACAAGGAGGAGACGGGCAGAGCTCACCCATTGCTAATTAGCTTAGCTCAAACCTTGGCAGTCAATTGGAAGTGCTAGCCTGCCTCCACCTAAAGTCATCAGATAAACTTTCCAACAATTCTAAATGGTCCTGTGTGCTTGTTGTGACTTGTTTATTTACCACGTTATGTTATTTTTAGACTCAGATTTGCGCTTTAAGTCATTTTAGAATCAAATACGTACCGGAAGTAAACCGCAGGGCGCATGTGCACCTGTGAATAGCAGCAGAAGAAGAAATACCTTAAGTGCTAATCTGGGTCTAACAGTAACATAACATGGTAAATAAACAAGTCACAACAAGCACAAGTTGTTGGAAAGTTTATCTCATGACTTCAGGTGGAGGCAGGCTAGCACTTCCCATTGACTATCAGTGTTTGAGCTAAGCTAATTAGCAGTGGGCAAGTTCTGCTGTAGCCCATTTTTGACAAAAAATTTAAAAAGTTGGCATATCCCTTTAAGCCAGTTCAAAGCTGAACTGAGCTGTTTATGTGCCTAAACAAAACATAACCTAACCACAAAAACTGAAAATTTTTAGCGTAAAAAGACAAAAACAAACAAACAAACAAACAAAACAAGCAAAAAAGCTTTTAAAATTTACTGATTCTGCCATTTGCTTCAAAGAGCATAAACATTGAAAACTCATCACTTTGTGTCATTTTTAAATATCAATATTTGCTCATTAAAGATTTAAGGCACCTTATTTACAGTTCATATTTTAGTGGAGTGTTGATGATTATGAAGTTGGTGGAGAACAAATTATCATGTTACCGCTCTCTGTTACTGATTTTTTTTATTGTTAGGTGACACACAAAAAACTGTCTGCTCAGTTTGTGAAATTCATCTTCAAAACATTTATAACAAAATATTGCGAGGCATTCACTTTCCACATGGACATGAGAGCGATGGAAAAAAAAAATAAATGGTGCAGAAGAGAGAGAAGAAAGTTGAGCTGAAAGTGTCACATGATAAAGTAAACATACCATTTATTTACTGATTTTCCTTTTTTGTTTATGCTTGTTTTTTACTCCTTATTTTCTGTTTTTTTGGGATTATCTATTTTATTTCAATAAGCCACTTTTTGTGTCCAGAAAACACAAACTGCCTAAACACTCACAGTTGTTTCTGTGGGTGGCGCTCTTTTCTTTCTCTGCTTTTACTGCAAGCAGTAAAAAAAGTTTCTTGAGATTCCAAAGAAATAGTCAAAATTACTGAAGTAAAGTTGACATGTTTCACTTCCTGCGTCAGAGAGCTCACACAGCGCACGCGCACACACACACACACACACACACACACACACACACACACACACACACACAGATGATGCAGTGAATTACCTTGTATAAAAACTATTATTTCTTAACTGAAGTCAGTTTTCCTCTGTAGCACACGTGCGCTAAACAAAATTCAAAAAGCTTGTGAAACTTGAAGGGCTTCATAATAACAATTCTTCATCAAAACGATTCTTCATCATAACAATTCTACTGTTTTGAAGCCCGGTAGAGAGCAGGAAGTGCATTCAGGCAATTTGTGTGTGATGTTTATCCTCTGTTGTCTGTTCTCATCACGTCTTATCTCAGTCAAATTCTGTAGATGAATGTAGAAATGTGGCCTATTAAGGGTGAGATTATGGGTGTGAAGTCTGGTTCCTTTTTGTTCTTCTTCTCCTCAGGCTGAGCGTTTCCTCGAATATGAGCTGCTGAGAGGAAGAAGTGGGTTAAACCACACGCTGAAAAACATCAACAAATCTTCTGAGGGAAGATGAGGCCTCAGAGAGACGAAGATAAGCTGACACACGTGTTTATTCTGATCGAGCGTTCAGAAGATGCTTTGTGGGTTTGCTGTTTTGATTTCTCGGTTTTCCAAACTGCTGAGTTTCACATCATCTGAACACACGCAGCTTAAAAACAAAACACTTTTAGGGAAGCATGTAAAGTTCTGTACATAACAGTACAGATGTTTTCACACCTGCCCTGTTCGGTTTGGTTGAATTAAATTCTGGGGCTGTACTACGAATCAGGATTTATGCGAAGCCAGAGATGGGGAGTAACTAGTTACATGTAACAAAATTATGTAATTTATTTACAAAATAAATGTAACTGTAGTCAGTTCGAGTTACTGAGGAAAAAATGTGTAATTAAATTACAGTTACTTTTGAAAATGTTAATGATAACAAAGGGGGTTACATCTGAATATTTTCTGTAAAAATCCCAGGCTGTATGTTAAATAATAATATTCATTTTGTTGCTTTGCATGTGTTTGATGTGCACAATGTCTTCTTTTGTCATTTCCAGTCAAGGCTGTTTAGTACAGTTTGATGCTGTTCTGATGCTTTGATTGGTTTTCTCGTTTGAATTTGCAGCCTCACGTCTCACATTAACACTGCCTTGTTTAACATCTGAAAATGGTCAACAGTGGAAAACATTTCTTAGAAATTTAGAAAAGCAATCAAAATGTAATCAAATGTAATAAGTTGCATTACTTTGATAAAGTAATTGAAATAGTTACATTGCTTATTACATTTTAAATAGGGTAACTAACACTCTGTAACCTGTTACATTTCCAAAGTAACTTTCCCAACCATTCCCTCTCAGTGGTCATACGCTGCAAACCCCGCCTCCTTTATGTGAACGCGCTCACATATAAATCAGCGAAACCTGGGTCAATTAACTGAGCTGATGACCAGCTTCGTGTGACCACTTAGATGGTTTTGTTAGATTTGGTGAAGCCGGGTAACGGAAAAAGATCCAGGGCATGTTGAACTCATTCCACGCAGCGAATCTGATTAGACACAAAATAAACATACCATGTCAACTATAAGCTGTTCACTGTCTGTGTCAGAATTTCAGAAAAATTACAGCAAACAAATTTTTTTCTATGTCAAATCAAAACAAAAACAAGGACACATGAAGCCAGAACGAGGTGAGAGGAGGGCTGTGGCCTCTTTGTCACAGGAAGCAACACAGTTTGTATGTGGGTGAATCAGTCAGTGTGGTGTGTTGCACCACTGACACCAAAATCCAGCAGGCAAACTCAGCGTGCAACATGTCATACATGATTTTATGCTAACATGTCATGAAGCTATGGTCCCACATTCTGTGTGATATGGAAGTAATAAGTAATATTAAACGAGAGCATTTTTATATTTGACCAAACGTTCATCGAGTCTAAAAGCTAACAAAAATTTAGTCCATCAGAACCAAATTCTGATGTTTAATTCATCAACTTAAAGCTGGGGTAGGCAACTTCTGGAAATAAAGCTAGCTGTAGCATGAGACTCTTAAGGAAGCAACTCCGCTGCACCCTCTCCTCCCTGTTTTTGCTCCGGTTCGCATTTAAATTGGTTTGTTTCTTTCTTTCTTTTACATCCAGTTTGCACCAAAGATTCACGACGAGACCAAACGGCTGCAGGGAAAGTTGCAGCTCTGTAAACTGGCCCGTCTCAGCTCGACTCAAGCCGGCTGACAGTGTCGCCTGCAGCTCAGCTTGTCAAGTCGCCAGAGGCCAGTTTTAGAGCGTAAGGCACATCACTTGTTTTAGCAGCCAATCAATTCAATCTGACGTCACCTGTTGCTAAGAAGCACAAAGTCGAGCAGCCAGTAGGAACACACGTTCTCTGAAAATACCACAATTGACTGAAAGTCCTGTCACGGTCTGAATCCAGAGCCAAGAAGAGGAGCAGAAGTGGTTTTTTAGACCACCTGAATTACAATATGCTGAAAGGTTATTGTGGGACTTTTGCCTGGTGACACCAAAGAAAAAGACCCCTGCCTACCTCAGCTCCTCAGCTTTAACCAGAGAAGCTTTAACCAGCAAATCATCAGTGCCTTGATAATGTAGTTAACTTGTAAAAGCTCCCTGCTGGAAATGTGTGGAGCAAAACAAACAGAATGAGCTAAACTCTCAGATGACAAAAGAGTCAGATCATAGTAAACCTTTTTAACATTGCACACAGTTATGTTAAAATAATAAGTAGTGCAGCTGTAAGCCTGGTACATACCTGTGCACCATCTCTGGTCCTTTTCACCTGCAGAGCGAGTTTTCGGTAAAAGTCTTTCACCTTCATTGCTGGATCCCTGAACTGCAGCAACAAACAGTTCCCACAGCCGGACACGGACACGTCAGGAGGTCCCAACACGGCTATGAGGAGAAACCAACCCACATTCAAGGGAGGGATTCATTTAAGAACCAATGATAAGAATTGTAACAGAGGCAGAGATATGGAGCGACACCTCCATGTACTAAGTAACATGTATGAGTACTAAGTACACAGTAAACAGTATATAAAATTTTTTATAGAACATCATCAAACGTGTTCAGAAAAACAGCTTCAGTTCAACCAGTGAGATCACTTCTGCCTGCAGAGATGAGCTCTGCTCTTCATATGTGAACAAGTTCGCAAATTCGCAATAGCTGCAATCAGCAGAAAAAAATGTTGGGATGCAAAATACTGTGACCTTGTGTGAATGTTAAATCCTACCTTCATATTTGGAAAGATAGAAAGTAAAGAAACAAAAACTACAGTCTGCAATTATGTCTCCCAGAAGAATCTACACAGTTGATGAGTTATAGAAGGGGGCGGGGCTAAAGTGTAGGGGTGGGGCCAGCCATGACCAGTTAGAGTGTGTGTGTATTTCTACAAAGTTTGGCCATGCTACACGAATCTGATTAGAAGTCATGCGCCTTTTGTAACAGGCCACTCCCACTGCTACGCCCTCTTTCTGGAACAGTTAATCAGCTGTCCTGTGGCTCATGACCAACCTTTTCACTGAATCTTGTGCAAGTCTGTGAATCCATTTGGAAGTTACACACCTTTTCACAATAGGCCACTCCTATTGCCACGCCCCCTTTCAGCCAATTTGCATGAACACAAACACACATCTTTAAACACACACACTTGACTTTATGCCAAATTTCAGCCTTCTGGGGCAAAAACTGTGGCTGCCAAAGAGTGGCTGCTGGTCACAGCTAAAAACCAGGTTATACACATCATGAAGCTGATGATTTCACATGAATCTGGATCTTTTGGTCCTTCATGGCTGGATTAGAAGTAGTATAGACATGAGAGTTTACACGTTTTCAATAATTAGTTTCTCATAATTAGTTTCTATGAGGTGTTTTGAATCAAATATCTGAATTTCCTTTACACGGACTTTAAGTTTCATTTTTACAGCAGGCTGATAAAAATCACAGTTAAGTATGTTGCCAATATCAGGAAACCTCATGAATCATCAGCATTGCTCATAATCTGACTTGACTCAGTGGCTATACCCGAGCTCAACATCAGCAACAGTGAAAATGAGACTCCTGTTCATAAAGATGCTGTCGCAGAGCATGCTGGGAAAGTTCCTGTATCTGTAATCACATAATTAGCATATGGCCAATTGTATAGATGCTGATCATACTTTCATCTTTCTACTCATGTTAAGTTATTCAATGTCACTGGATGAGAATGAACAGGATAATTTTTATTTTTTACATCTTCCATAAACTCAACTCACTGTCTGACAGAGGCTGGAAGTGTGCAGACACAGTCCAGTTGGATCTCTGGTTGGGTGTGAAGGCCTGTACACGGGCTTGGTAGCTTTCAAAAGGGTTCTTGCACACTCGGGTCAGATTACACGTCTGTCCGGCCGTCAGCTCAGAGCAACCAGCCACCCGCTTCCATGAGGTCTTCCTCCAAAGTAAAAGAAAGCACATTCAAACTGCTCAGAATAATGAGTTGTCTTTAAAAGAATACTTAAATCCACAGACAACATCACACTCATCCCTGAGCTGCATGTGTCATCTCGACACAAGAAACATGCCCCTTCAAGTCTTCACTGCACAGTTACTCAGAAAGGAAAGTGTCAACTCAGATTGGCCAGAAACAAAAATGAAACATATGACAAATACAGAGCAGAGAGAAAGTTTATAGCTTGGTGGCAAGCAGGAGAAGATGTGTTTATGTTACTGATATCTCATGTTTTACACAAAAAAAACCATTGATGTCACACAAGTGTAAGTTAATAAGAAAAAATGAATAAATAAATGAAGCACACAAGTTCAGAATTGGATGTTTCACTATGATAACTTATCCAGAATCCATTTTGGTGTTGTTTTTTTTTTAACTGCTGGTCATTGTATTCAAACAATGTGAATCTTACACAAACTGCAAATGTCCAGTAAAATAATTTGACAAAATCCTAAAAACCATAAGTTTCAGTTGTTGAACTCTATCCTCCACACAAAGCCAGTTCAATTCTTTCATCTTTGTCTTGTTGGAAGATAAAGATTAGTTGAATTAGGGTCAAGATTGTTTGTATGTGTCTGTTTTCTGTTCTAACACTACAAGACCAAAAAACAACCTGCGAGGCTGAAAACAAAGACAATGAGGCTGTTAACATTGCAGCACAAACAAACATGTTTACAGCCTGGTGCAATACAAAGTTTTCAGTCTCTATATTTTTACCCAGTTTATGACGACTGAATGGAGGTGATTTTTTACATAACTTGCAAAAGTATGTCGGCTGCTGATAGCTGTCTGCTATGCAGGACATAAAACGCTTTTCCATTACATTGCACTGGCTCTACTTAACTCAACCCGCCTTTTTTGGTTGTTTATTATGTAAAAGTCCCTAGCACCTACTTTTTTGGTATTTACTCTGTCAAGGTTCCAAAAAGCTGAGCAGGTACTAAAAGCTGACGTAAAACACTGTAGACCAGTGATTGGTCAGGAGGCAGTACTATCACAGGTACTATCGTGTGATGGAAAAGGACCTCCTGAAAAGTACCTGATACTAAAGGCGAGAAGAGCAGAGCAGAGTAGAATGGAGTAGAGCAGAGGAGAGTATAGTACAGTAGAGCAGACTAGACTACTCAAGACTGTCTTGATTCATAGACTGCGCCTGCCTCTGGTTCTTTGGTCTGCACTACCTTCTTGATCAACAGATCACACATCTGACCTGTAGACTGAGATCCTGGACTCATGGACTTCACCTCCTTCTGGATCTATACACTCTCATAATCCAACATGTAGCAGCTACATTGTGATCATTTTGTTGTCGTGTTCTGTACATGTGACATCTGTTGCACGTCTGTCCGTCCTAGAGAGAGGGATCCCTCCTCTGCGGTTCTCTCACAGGTTTCTTATTTTTCCCTGATTCTTTCCATCGATTCAGGGTTTTTTAAGTTTTTCCTCACTTGGTGAGAGGGTCTAAGGACAGAGGATGTCACGTCTGTGCAGTTTGTGAAGCCCCCTGAGACAAATTGTAATTAGTGATTTTGGGCTATACAAAAACAAATTTGATTGATTGATTGATTGATTGATAGAGTTGAGCAGAGTAAAGTAGAGGAGGTACCATGTAATGGATAAGTGACTCCGCTCATCGCCTTCAGCAGGTGAGGATACTAAGGCTAAATGCATTAGCATCATCATCATGAAATAAAATCTCAGATGAAAACAGAAGACATGGATTCGGTTTCCGTCTGTCAGTCCACTACTTTGATCCACAAATATCTCAACGCCGTCAGGATGGATTAAAGTAAATCTTCATAGAGATGTTCATGATAATTCTGCTGACAGTTTCAAGCCCTTACTTCAACAGCTGTTGGCAGGCCCATCAGCCCCAGCTGTGCTTTTGTCTTTAGTGTGAATTAGCAAATGTTAGCATGCTAAAACAGGAAACTGACAAGGTGAAAATGGTAAATGTTTTACCTGCAGCAAAGATTTTGGCTCAACAGCGCACATTGTTGCAGCATTATGTAATAAACCGTTTGTAACTACAGTTAAGTTTCAGTTTAGTTGAAATGCTTTTCACTCTCACATCAGCCCACATCACACTCTCTCTTTTTTCACTATTGCTAATCAATGACATAAATGTTGTTTAAGACATATACCTTTATTTTATCTTTTTTTTTTTCTGCCCTATTTTGTAGACAGTCTGGGAGAAACGTTTGTGAGTGTTTTGTTGATGATGTAGAGTTTGTGATCTCTAATATTTAGAAAAAACACGATGTGAAGAGTGTATTCTACTTTTGGCTTCACTTCTTTTGTGTTTTTTTAAAAAATCTTATTGAGTTTTGCTCTTTGTCGTTCACAGTTTCATGTCTTTATGTTTAATCTGTGTGTTTATGTGTTGTAATATATTTGTGTGTTATTCATGTAAGATGAGATTTATTTTTGCACAGATTTATTTTATAAATAACCTTTTTTTCTCTCAAGTTCACTAGTTAGAAAGTAACTGAGTTAATTAATGTCCAGTACTCACTATTCAATTCATATAGATTCTATTTTGCTTCTTTGTTTACATCAGGAACTATATTGTAGGGTGCACTTTATCTACCTGTAATGTGAGTGATAAGTAAGATTGGCGGAGTGATAGGTAAGATGTGATGTGGCACTTTAGGTTGTCACTTCACCGTTGTCTTCTGTTATGTGCGAACATTAAAAAGGTGGATCAAGATGGAAGACGTTGTCCCCGTGCTTTTACTGAGCCAACACAACCCTGAAGTTGTTTTATTCCGTCCTAAGTTAGTTTTAAGTAAGACAGCAAGACGCCGGTCTTACATTCAGGTATCAATAAAAATATCTAATTTTAAAAACATTAAATAAAGTCTGACATTAGAGCTCGAGTCATAAACATGTCCAGCTGATGTGTTAGGTGTGTACAGAATCCAGAAAATTGAAAACCATCATTCATAAACACAGTTTTGGCATTAAATCCAGAGAGCAGAGACAAGATCATTTTCAGCTAGGGAACCTATTGCTCGCTACACATCTCAATTGTGGGGAAAAAAAAACAAAAAAACAAACAACAACAACAACAACAACAAAAAAACTCATTTAAAGAAACCTCATTAGCAACGGTTGCATGTTTTATGCATGTAAAAGAACATATGAGTCTGTATATATTTAATTTGTCATACTTTCAAAAAGTTAATGAATACTGTTGTTTATATGAAGTCTAGAGCTACATCCACATTACTGCATCGAAACACAAACGATCCTCGTCCATATGCACGTTTGGGTATGACCAATCAGTGAAGGACACGGTGGTTTATAGAACCCAATCAAAAAGCAAACATGGATTTCTGTGTCAGTGTTTCAAAAACACCTCCGTCTCTGCCAATCTGCAGACAGAAGCAGCACCAGAGTCTTCAAAATAAAACAGGGACAGCAGCGTCTCCAAACTGCTCCGTCTTTGGGATTGATGAGGATGCCGGGCTGAAACGCTGCAGCATCGATGCGTCTTCAATTTAAAACAAAGTATCGTGGATGTAGCCTAAGATCATGAACTGAGAAACTCAGACAAACGCTGTTTTCAATTCTGTTCTTCCCGCATTTAATTTGACTTTGACTTGGACATTTTTCATCTGTATTTGTGGTGAAGAAACTGAGTAACTGTATTGAGTTGTCAGTTTTTTCTAGCTGTGTACAGTGAAAAAACTGAGTATTTTAAGCTTAAACGCTAAAACCTCATCAGACCTAAATCAGTGTTTTCACAACATAAAATTGCAGCTCGGTCTGCAAAATGAAATGTCGCCATTAAATTAATCAATTTTATATTCTGGAGACTGGGTCGAGTCAAGCCTCTGTAGGCTGAGTGCTTCAAGTGTCTCTAAGAAAACAGCAGTTTCAGCATTTTAAAGTTTGTGTCATTTTGTGCTTTCCTGGCAACCATCTCTTCAATTTACCCCAAAAATCAGTGCATCTGTTTTGATTGTAAATTATGGTCTTGAGTCTGCCCCACTGTGATTTATCCCCCCTCTACCTCAGCCTCAGACTGAATACCTGAGGCGCAGGATCTCCACGGTGAAGTGGGTGCTGGGGGGCGTCTCCAGGCCGGGCAGGAAGCTGAGTGTGTGCTCCATGTTGAAGGAAGAGATGGAGACGTTGGAGGGTGCTGGGAGGGAAACACACAGCACTGCAGAGGAGGAGAGAGGGAGAAAATAAACTTTCAAATTCAAAGGAACAGCGAGGTTATTTGAATTATCAATCATAACAATATCTGGTCTTTTTTGTTTTCGAGTTCAGCATCACAACAATAAATTTAGGTCTACAGTCTGCAGACGTGACAGAAACATTTCCTGTATGTGCACAACAGCTTTTAAGCTTTTAAGTCAGCAGGTAGAAAACAGATTTCTCTAACCTGACAACGTCCACACACACACACACCTGGGCACAACTGACCTAAAGTCCTGAAGTGTAAAAACAAAGACTTAGCTGATAAGAAAAACACACAGCACTTTCGAGGCTAAACAGCCCAAAACAAACATACGTTCTCCCCACACATTCAGCATTTAAACCCCCAACTTCCTCCAACCTTCAGTCCAGGGAACATTTCCAAGGTGTAAAAACAGAAGCAGCAGCATCCTCAGTCCCATCTTCCCTCCATGGACTGTTGCTCCTCGCAGTTTAATGTGAGCTGATGAGGCTCTTGGTTTTGGGTTTGAGCTCACAACATATATGGAGGGATGGGAGGGGGCTGGGGGTGAGTGTGGGGGCTGGGAGATGAACTCCGGTTGTTGCCATGTTCAGAGCTGAGTTTCTATTTCCCCTGAAGTCCCTCCCTGTGCGCTTTTTGCCCTTCAAATCCTGCATCTGCCTGTGCGAGCTGTCGCAGCAGCTGCACAGAAACGGATCAACGCTGCAGTCAGCAAACTTTTTCCCTCGTTTCTCATCTGAGTGAGTTTTATTTGCTGTCACCGTGTGGATTTGTTTGTCTAAGCTTTGGTAACTCTCTGTGCAAACTTAGCCTGAAGAACTTAGAAGACTTTCCTGAGAGAACACATGACAAAACATGACTTACTGCATAGTAATGAACTTTATTAGTTGCAAAATGTGCAAGCTTGTGGTTTAACACTGTGTAACGTCAGTCTGTAGAAAAGCCCGACACTAAAGATTATACAGGACGTATAAAAACACACATGTATAACTTGTTTAATTATATCACTTAAATAAGATTGACCACCTGCAGTAATTTGCAGTATACATGTATACCTTAACTTGTCTGATGCAAAGTGTAAGCTGGAGTAAATGTGATGTAATGTGATTATACGGAGAACATGTCAAGTTCACAACATAAATAAAATCATGCGTAACATTCATTCACTACAACTCCTCGTACAGCCACAATTCAAACAGGATCAACAGACTCACAGCTGATGGTTTCTACTGAATAATAATAATAATGATAACAAATACATTAATATTATTATTTTCATATAAAGTTTGTTTGGATTTAGTGGCATCTAGTGGTGAGGTTGCAGATTACAAGCATGTATTCCTTTGCTTAAACTCTCCTTCAGATGTGTTGCAAAGAATCCCTCTAAATCCTTCAAACTGGATCATTAATATTTGTTAATATTTTTATTTTTTAAGTTTTTCTTGTGGATGGACACTGAGGAATGCACACATGCGCGCACACACACACACACACACACACACACACACACACACAAAAAAGGAGTGACATAGACAGCATGGATGCTGGAACCACAAATATCCACCCACCCACTTTTTGAAATAACATTTCTTGGTTTTGACATGTTTTCTTCCCCAGAAACATGGACATAAAAAACACTATTTTAAAAGGAGCACAGTAAATGATTTATAATCAGCTGAGTTCCTTTTTATCTAGAGTTCTTTGATTAGCAAATAAAAATCTGATTGGTCCACTGGCCAGATAAAAATAAAAATACACCAGAGTGTACAGAATGACATTTTCACTGTTGAAAGAGAAGACGCAAACATAAAAAGGAGCCAGAAGCTAACTGGTTTAGTTCCAGTTATAGCCTCGTTACATATTCAGTGTTAACGGGCTAAAGACGGCAAACTATCTATAAAGGACAAAAAAAAAGTTTTTTTTGTTTTTTCTTTTTAAAGTAATACAGTACTCAGCATGTTGTTCTTTCTCAGCTGTTTTCACACATATAGTTTTCAGTGTATTTTGTCGAAAGAGAACGTCTCAAGTTAAAATTCTGCCTTAAAAGTAAAAACATCAGCAGTGATGTTGAGTTCAACACAAACAAAATTTGTTCTAATGTCTCTCAGTACGTTTACATGCACAGTCAAGCTGAGCTCCATTAGGACATTTAACTGGACTACTGTCCCAGCATACAAAAGCACAGAGGGAGATTCGATTTATTGTCCGACTCCACTACAGTACGCGGTGATACGGTTGTTATCTGACCTACAAACAAGTTAGCGAACACGCGCAGATTGTTCAGGCCAGTCCGAGTCCAGTTGAGGCGTAAACACGCAGGAGTAATTTGACTCCCAATCTCATTATCTGTGTGTTAGCTCGACTTTGAGAAATTCAGTTCAGTATGACTTCAGTCAGACTAAAATGTTTACATGCATTTTAAAAGTCCGGTTTCAGCCGGACTAACACAATAAACTGATTTTCTCTCCCGTCATGTAAACGTGCTGACAGACACAAACACTAACATTTCTTGCTACAGCTCAGTGATGTCACATCAGCCATGTTTCATTTTATGGCACAAAACAACAAAAACAATGCATGGATGCTTTGCTACTGGCTGTCGATTTTGTGTCAAATTTCCAAAAAAAATTTCAATTCCACAATGCCCTGAACTTCCCGAGGTGGAACACTGTGTGTACTGTCAGTCTTAGGTGAGTTCTGTCGGTGCTCCGTCATGAAGCAGACCTCCAGCTGCTGGTCTCACCATGACGCACGAGCTCAGGTTTCCAGCGTCAGTCTTACTCTGTGGTGTTTACATAGAAATGAGTTTTAAAACAGGAACTCTGATAGTTTCTTTTTTGTAAGTCTGTGAGGGAACTCTTCTTTATTAACGCCTAATATATTCAGAGTCCTCTTCCTCCTCGTCTTCATCCTGCTCAGAGCAGGAAACAGTTTCTGCAGCTGCATCTTTGCTGTCCCACGTGTGTGCAAGCAGGTCTGTAGTTGTGTTGCACACCTCTGAAGCAGAGGAAGGCTCAACATGTACTTTCTCCTCCTCCTCCTCTTCCTCTTCCTGTCTGCCGAAGGTTAATGAGAGGAGGTTCACATCCTGGCTGTCCTTCTCTTCCTCCTGCTTTGGCGGGATTCTTCCAGTCAAACTGTCTGCAGGAGAATCTGAAGCACACTGTCCTGACTGTGAGTCTGTGCGTGCGCTCAGTGTGTGTTCAGCACCAGAGTGTGTTTTTGGTAAAGTCTGGGGTTCAGCCTGCGGACATAACGGAGCTGACGAAGACGATGAAGATGAGGATGAGGAAGACAGCCGGTCAGTGCCCACCCGCATTTTATAAGCTCCTCCGCTGCTCCCAGCAGAGGCCTCTGTCACACTCTCGTCATCGCTGTCGTCTGATAATGTCTGGCTGCTTCTCTTTCCACCAGAAGAGGGCAGCGTTGGCTTAAGATTCGAGAGGGAGGAAAAGGACGCTCTGCTGGGTGTGACGATGAGAACCCCCTCCAGGTGACGGATGGATGTCTGAGATATACAGAGAGAGAATCCAACATGCAGGGATGACAAAAAAGGAAAAGAAAGATGTTAAAAATAAAACAGCAGCTGGAAACAAACACAAACAATCGATGAATCGATCGGTTATTTTTTCAAATAAATAACTGAACATTTCCTGGTCACAGCTCCTCACAGGTGATGTGTTGCTTCTTCTCTATTTTACAGGAAGTGAAACACTTTGGTTTTTATTTTTACTGTGAAGCTTTTTTTTTGAACACTTGGTTCTTGAGAGCTGTGATGCACATCTTCATGGAACTAACTGTAGCCCTGCAACAGAACATTACTTTTACTTTTCATTTACATTTAACTGCTGATTATTTTCCTAATTAGCACATTAATGTAGAAAAATGTCAGAAAATAATGAGAAGCCACTTGTGAGGTCTTCAGACATCTCGTTTTGCTTGAACCATCCAAAACCTCAAAAACATACAGTTTGATATAAAGAAAATTCAAAAAAGAAAAAAGAAAAAAAAAAGGCAGCAAATTCTCAACTCTGCGAAACTGGAATTTGAAATTTTTTGTAGATTTGAATTTAATGATATGCTTATTGTTGAGATCATATTTTTTTTCCCTTTATATTTACAAAAGAGCATAAGTATTTT